>BQNB010148670.1:0-16268 GCA_026074375.1 Tanacetum coccineum | reverse complement strand
TCCAGTTGAGATTCTCTTCTTTAAATTTCCATTCTGAATTACCTTCCAAACATCATTATCAATATATTCAAGGTAATGCTCTATCTCCATAGCCCATATATCATACTCCTCATTCTTTAGAATTGGGAGTTTGATATTTGAAATAGTGGTTGTTGTAGGAGTGAGTTGTTGTTGTTGTTGTTTTGGTTTATTGGTTGCAGTACCACTGTCTGATGCTTCTTCATGGTATGATGCTTCATCATCACTAAGATGTTGAGAGTAATCATCATTAACATGTTGAGACATTTTTCTATATCTAAAAGTGATTGTTTATGTTCTTGTGATTCTTCTTATTCAGAGTCCCTCTAGAGGCTCTGATACCACTTGTAGGTCCAAAGTCTTGGATCTGATTAGCCTTTTGTAAGCCAATAGCTGACTTGAATAAATCCAAATCAACTATAAGAGACAATGACTATGAATACTATGTGCTAATGCGGAATCTTAACACAAGTACTAAGAAGAACAATTGTAAAACTAACTTCGTATATTGCTATTGATTTCTATTAGGTTTGGATACCTAAACACTATGTCGTAGAGTTCCTTTTATACACCAAGGAAACCCTAAAAGGCTTTACAAAACGTGTGAAAGGATAATGACTATCCTTTCCTAAGATATCTCTAAGATAACTATTATAAATATTCTGTTACATAAACAGACTTAACTAAACAAGGCTAGTACTAACTATAGTACTGCCAGACTTAACTTAGTACTGACAGACTTAACTATGTCTACCAGACTTAACTCTATAACTACCAGACTTAAGTCTGTTTACAATAATTCCTAACATTATTGCTAAAGAACATGCTATGATTTCTGTGATTGATGATGAAGAGACATTGATTTTGGAAGAAGAGAGTCGATCAAAGATGCTTAATATACAAAATGATCTAATTTCTATCGAAAAGAAAATTAATATTTCTCTAATTGATTATTCAAAGTTGAATAAGATAAAAGATGATTCTGGTAAACATTTTGTAACTCAAAAAGAATTATCTGCAAAACAAGCTTTCTGGTTAAAACATTCAAACCATACTCCTGTTAGTTCTGATGTTTCACATACTCCTGTTAAAGTGGAAGCTCATCGTGAACTTCCTAAGGTGAGTTTGGTCAATGAAAGCCTTAAAAAGCTAAGATCTCAACTTACCATGTTTGACAAAGTTGTGAAAAATAGAACCACATCCGATGCTATTACAGCAGGTGAATAGGGTTTTGAACATACAAAAGCATGTTTTCAAACTAAAATAATTCGATTTATAAAAGTTTTAAAAGACACATTTAATGCGTTTGATAAAACTCTTTTAGATGAAATTACTAAAGTTCAAAGTGTTTTTAACCAAATGGAAGCTGATGTTGAACAGTGTTTTGTCGATAAAAATGATTTTGAAATTCAAATCAAACAACTTCAGATTGATAATGATCAACTCTTGAACCAAATCATGTCTCAAGAAATTATGCATATTGCCATGAATTTTGTTGATAATCTAGATGTGAATCTGTCATGTGTGAATGAATGTTGTAAGTGTCTTGAACTTGAGACTGAGCTTCTCAAAAAGAAATATTTCATTGAAAAAGAGGTTTATGATAAACTTGTCAAAAGTTATTCAACATTAAAATAGCATTGCATTTCTTTAGAAGTTGCAACTCAGCTTAATCAAGAAATTTTTCAAAAGGAAAATTCTGGTGCAAACCTAAATGCTCCCACATTTAATCAAGTATTTAAAATAAATGAACTGAAAGCTCAGTCACAAGAGAAGGACACAGTCATAAGGAAGTTGAAGGAGAAAATTAAATGTTTGAGTGGAAAAGAAAATGTGGAAAATGTCAAAATGGACATAGATGAAATGGAAACCATAAACATTGAGTTGGAGCATAGTGTGGCAAAACTACTTTCGGAAATTGAAAATTTAAGAAACAAACTAGAGCATTTGAAATCAATTTACAAAGACTAGTTTGATTTAATTAAAAATACATGTGTTCGATCAAAATAACATAGTGACTCTCTAATTGCACAAATCAATGCAAAGTCTGTTGAAAATTTGGATTTAGATGCTCAACTTCAAGAAAAGGTTTTTGCTATTGCAGCATTGAAAAATGAATTAAGGAAACTTAAAGGAAAAAGTGTTGTCGATTCTGCTATTTCAAAACCTCTTGCTATCACTATTGCTCCAGGAATGTATAAGCTAGACATCGAACCAATTTCTCATAGACTTAAGAATAATAGGGATGCCCATGAGGATTATCTTAAAAAGACTATAGAATAGACTGACACTATACGTGGACTTGTAGAACACGCTAGAAAACAGAATCCTAGTGAACCTCTCTTAGACTCTGCCTGCCGTTTTGCAAAACATGTTCAGGAATTGGTAGTCCATGTCTCTAAGACATGCCCTAATTTACCAAAACCTAGTGAGAAATTAGTTGCTGTCACACCACTGAACAAGGACATAAGAGTTAGATTTGCTGACCCGATCACATCATCAAGAAATGTTCCCAAACAGACTAATTCTCTTAAATCACAAGACTCTAACAAACCATTGTTACATTCTACATGAGTAAACTCAACTACTAGTGTTAGCAGATCAAAGCCTTCAGGAAATATAAAGAAAAATAGGATCACGTGACCATCAAGTAGCAATGAGAAGAATAAAGTAGAAGAACACTCTAGGAGCGTTAAGTCTAGGAAGAATAAAATAAATCGTGTTGACAAAACTAAATGTAATGCTCATGTCATGCAATCTGTGTTAAATGCGAATTCTGTTTCTGAACCTATCAGTAATGCACTTATTAAGCATTCTGTGAGAAATGCTAAATTTGAATCTCTTTGTGCTAGATGTAATCAATGTTTATTTGTTGCTAATCATGATAAGTGCTTTATTGATTATGTAAATGCTGTGAATGTGAGATCAAAAGCTAAATCTAAGAAAAATAAAATGAGAAAAGTATGAAAACCTACAAGAAAGTTGTTCACTAAAATTGGATATAGTTGGAAACCTACAGGAAGGATATTCACTATAGTTGGAAATAGGTGCCCTTTAACTAGGATTACCTCGAAAATAGGGCCTCCTAAGGAATCCACTATTTCACCAGTAATAACACCAACCTTAGAACTTAAGGTATATAGTAGGAGACCAAAAGCATCAAGATCTGCTGGTTCTAGTAGCAAAACTACAAGTGTAGAATCTAATACTTCTAACACTAAGGAGCCCAATCAATCTTGGGGATCCACTATTTCCGATACATCTTCTTCTCTTATTGATCGCAGGTTGTCCAAATTGTTTTATGGTATTTGGACTCTGGGTGCTTTAAGCACATGACCAGAAATCGCTCTTAACTCATCAACTTCATCAGTAAATTTTTAGGTACCGCAAGATTTGGAAATGATCATGTTGCTAAGATTATGGGTTATGAAGACTATCAAATGGGAAGTGTTACCATCTCTCAGGTTTATTATATGGAAGGGTTAGGACACAACTTATTCTCTGTGGGATAGTTTTGTGATTCTGATCTCGAAGTAGCCTTTCAAAAACACTCCTGCTTCATTCTTGATTTAGATGGTGGTGATCTACTCAAGGAATTAAGGGGTTAAAACCTATACACTTTATCTCTGGAAAATTTGTTGCTATCCTCTCTCATATGTCTCTTGTCTAAGGCCTTAAATACCAAGTCTTGGTTGTGGCATCGAAGATTATCTCATTTAAACTTTGACTATATCAATTCTCTTGCCAAACAAGGTCTTGTTTGAGGACTTCCAAAACTAAAGTAACATAAAGATCACTTGTGCTCTACCTGTGCTCTTGGTAAAAGCAAGAAACATACCCATAAACCCAAAGTTGGAGACTCCATTCAAGAAAAACTCTATATGCTGCATATAGATCTTTGCAGGCCAATGAGGATTCAAACCATCAATGGGAGAAAATACATACTGGTTATTGTTGATGATTATTTATGGTTTACATGGGTGAAATTTCTATGTTCAAAGAATGAAGTTCCAGAGTTCGTAATTAAATTTCTGAAAATGATTTAAGTTTGTCTGAATGCAACTGTTCATAATAGCATGACTGATAATGGCACTGACTTTGTCAATCAGACACTGATATCTTACTATAAGGAAGTCGAAATCTCACATCAAACATCAGTTGCACGTACTCCACAATAGAATGGCATTGTTGAAAGACGAAACCGTACTTTAGTGGAAGCTGCCCGCACAATTATGATCTTTGCAAAGGCTCTATTATTTTTCTGGGCAGAAGCAGGCGTGATAGCTTGTTATACTCAAAATCGTTCATTAATCTGTAAACATCATAATAAAATACCTTATGAACTTCTTTATGATCGAAAGCCTGGCTTATCCTATCTTCATGTCTTTGGTGCTCTCTGTTATCCCACTAATGACGGTGAAGACCTTGGAAAGTTATGACCTAAAGCTGATATTGGAATCTCTGTTGGTTACGCCCTGCAAAGAAAGCATTCAGAATCTACAACAAAAGGACCCGAATGATTATTGAAACCATTCATGTTGATTTTGATGAGTTAACAGGAATGGCTTCTGAAAAATTCAGTTCAGTCTCGTGCCTAAACTTTTGACTCCTAGAACAATCAATTTAGGACTCGTGCCTAATATTCCTTCTTCAACGCCATTTGTTCCACCGATAAAGGGCGATTAGGAAACACTGTTTTAGCCTATGTTTGATGAATTCCTTAATCCTTCACCTTGTGTTGATTCTCAAGCTCCTGCAGATTTGGCTACAGAACCTGTTGTTTCAACCGATACACCTTCTTCTACTATAATTGATCAAGATGCATCGTCAACAAGTACCTCTCAAACAACTCCAGAAACATCACATGTCATTCCTTTGAGTATTGAAGAAGCAGATCATGATATCGAAGTGGCACATATGGATAACCTGTGATATTCCAATTCCAAAACCCAGTTCTAAAGAATCCTCCACTCAGATTATTATTCTAAATAATGTGCACTCTCTAAGCTAACCACCTGAACACATTGATAGATGGACCAAAGATCACCCGACTAACAATGTTATTGGCGATCCTTCTAGAGCGGTCTCCACTCGAAATCAACTACAAGATGGAGCCCTATTCTGCTATTTTGATGCTTTTCTTTCTTCAGTCAAACCAAATAGTTATAAAGATGCATTGACTGAATCCTCCTGGATTGAAGCCATGCAAGAAGAACTCAATGAGTTTGAACGACTTGAAGTTTGGGAGCTGGTACCTCGCCCGTATCAAGTTATGATTATTACTTTGAAGTGGATCTTTAAGGTGAAATTAGATGAGCTGGGTGGTATGTTGAAAAATAAGGCTCGTCTGGTAGCGAGAGGTTATCGTCAAGAAGAAGGGATTGAATTTGAGGAATCTTTTACTCCAGTTGCTCGACTCGAGGCCATCCGTATCTTCATAGCTTTTGCTGCTCATATGAACATAGTCGTTTACCAGATGGATGTGAAGACCACGTTCTTGAATGGCATTCTACGTAAGGAAGTCTATGTTAGTCAGCCAAACAGGTTAGTAGATCCAAAGAATCCTAATCATGTGTATAAGCTAAAGAAGGCTCTTTATGGGTTGAAACAAGCTCCGCGTGCTTGGTATGATTTGCTCTCGGTGTTTCTACTCTCTTAGAAGTTCACCAAAGGCACCGTCGATCTAACATTGTTCGTCAAGAGGGAAGGCAAAGATATATTATTGGTACAAATTTACGTTGATGATATTATATTTGCCTCGACTAAAACTGATCTTTGTGAAGCATTTTCAAAAGTAATGTGCTCAAAATTCCAGATGTCAATGATGGGCAAACTATCATTCTTTCTTAGACTATAAATTTCTTAAAGTCCCAGATGCATCTTTTTGAATCAATCTAAATATGCTCTTGAATATTTAAAGAAATATGGTATGGAAACCTGTGAACCAACGGATACTCCAATGGTGGAGAAATCCAAACTGGATGAAGATCCACAAGGGAAAGCCGTTGATCCTATACGTTATCGTAGAATAATTGGCACCCTTATGTATCTTACAGCTAGTAGACCAGACCTTGTATTTGTTGTGTGCATGTGTGCCCGATATCAGGCAAAGCCTACCAAAAATCACTTACATGCGGTTAAGCAAATCTTTTGATACTTACGCGGATCCATTATTATGGGTCTGTGGTATCCGAAGGATTCCTGCATTGCTCTAACAGCTTTTGTAGATGATGACCATGCGGGTTGCCAAGATACCATAAAGAGTATGTCTGGAAGTATGCAAATGTTGGGAGAAAGATTAGTGAGTTGGTCGTTGAAGAAACAAAAGAGCACGGCCATATCTAGTACAGAAGCTGAATACATCACCCTATCCGAATGTTGTGCTCAAATACTTTAGATGCGATCACAAATGACAGACTATGACCTTGTATTCAATAAGATTCCACTGTACTATGATAATAAAAGTGCCATTGCTCTGTGTTGCAACAATGTCCAGCACTCTCGATCAAATCATATCGACATCAGACATCACTTCATTAAAGAACAAGTTGAAAACAGAGTGGTTGAGCTGTATTTTGTCAGAACAGAGTATTAGCTGGCAGACATTTTCACCAAGCCTTTACCAAGAGAACGACTTGACTTTCTCATCAAAAAGATGGGAATGCAAAGTATGACTGCTGAAACTTTGAAAAAGCTGGCAGATGAAGAGGAAGAGTAATTGTGGTACTCTCTTCACATATCTTGTATCATATGTATATAAGAAAATCAAAAAACCCCAAAAAGATTTTTCACTTTATATAAATTTTTCAAAAAAGAAAATAGAAAAATATAAAACCTATAAAAGCAAATAAAAAATTAAAAAATCAGAAAAATATAAAAATATAGTATTTATGACATGTCTTCTAAAAATCGATAACATTTACGGCCTTAGAAATGTCATTTAATAATGATATGAGGTTGTAAATGAAGTTCGAACAGAAGTTCAAAAGGCTTTTAAAACATGTCAATGGTTTGCTATTATTTCAGATAGCAACCCAAAACTCATCTTAAAGGCAAGTATTTCGCCAAAAAGAAAACTTGACCTCATAAAGGGTAATTTATTTTTCTCAGGAATGAATTACTTCATATTCATTCAAAGGCTTGTGTTTACTTTGCAACACAACCCGTGCTATCTAATCAAATAAGTGTACGTGTCAGTGCATTTATTTATGTAAAACGAGAGAAATCTTGATTTTATCGGTGTTATTTTATGAAAAATAATTAATCAGATCAGTTTCTCATCAGAAAAGATTTTAAAAGAATTTTCTATCGCTCAAACAATGTCTACAGCTCTTTAAATAGAAAACGGGACATTATTTGAGGGGGAGAAATAGTCAAATTCTTTCTAAAAGGATCTTTTGAAATGTCATCTTGAAATAAACGGTAAAAGGTTTTTCAATAATGGATTATCAATTAAAGGGGAGTTAGTGTAATTTTAACTCAGTTGTTATTAAAATGTTATTGGATTTAATCTTTAGGGACTAAATGTCAAAATATATGACTTAGAATCATAATTATAAACTAAAAGGGCTAAATGTGTCATTTCTATAACTTACTTAGACTTGGTAATAAGTTTAAATTAGAAATAGAAAAGGAAATAAATCATAAGGACCATATTTTCCAAATTTAGAAACATAAACCGGTTATACCCTTTGCCTACACATTTCGCTCACACACAACAATTATTCAAAATCCAAACACCCCCAAAACTCTCTCAACACATTTCGCTCCATTCAAACTTAAAAATCAAACTCGTTTTTCAAGTTCTAAGATTCACTCCTACATGTAAGTTATCCCTTAAACATCACGTTGGTAAATCGAATTAGTTTAAAACTCCTTTTATCACTCTCAATCACTTAAAAACGAATTAGGGTTCATAAGTTAAAAGTTGAGTTTTTATGCTAATTGATTGAGGGGTTTTGTACGTTAGGGTGTGATTAAGGAGTATTTAAAATAGTTTTGAATATATCTTAACCATTCGTGAAATATTTTGATTTTTGTTTGATGAATAAAGCGAAACATGAGTTTAAGGTTTGAATAGTTGTGGGTTTGCATTTATGAGTGTCTATGTTGCATTTTTATACCCTTGTTACATGTTCTTGCTTCCTAGAAACCTTTTATATGGAAAGTTGTATTTCATGGCTCGTTAAGATCTAAAATGGTGTAAACTTGCTTGTGCGATATTCTAAGAGTGTTTGTAAACTGTTGTTGGGCTCCTAAGTGCCTAGTATTTGTCCTAAATGGTTCTTAACATGTTTGCCATGTGAATTCTCTCCTAAATGTGCTCGAATTGCCACTAGCATGCTTTAAAATGTTGTTTAATCTTGTGGTTATTGTTTCTGTGATGCTATGATTGTATTAGTAATGATTGTTAGAAGTGCTTATAGGTTTTTAATTGGTAAAATTTGAATTAAGTACTTTTGATAGAAGCGAAACATGTTCCCCTTATTCTGAGCGAAAGATGTTTGCCTTATTCCAAGTGAAACATGTTTAAGCGAAACATGTATTACCTAGTCTGAGCAAAACATGTTAGAAGCGAAACATGTACAGGTACATATTCCAAGCGAAATATGACATAAATACGAAAAGAAACTCTGCCCAATTTTTTTTAATTTGTGTAATACTTGTGTAACTTATCATATTTCATAACTTGCAATATTTGTACTTGTAATTACTCCTCTAATTGAATATGTGTCCTAAGTTCCCTTGGATTTGTCTTGTTGACTATTTCTGTTGACTTTGACTATTGACCTTAGTTGTCTTGTTCATAGAGTGTAGTAATACTGTCATGTTTGCATGAAACCTAATCATAGATCAATCATATCATCAAGGTTAACCAAACTAAACCAGTAAATATATCTATTGTGTATATAAGTTGTATTGGTTAATTCTTAAGCAGAATCATGAATCCTCAAGAAACACAACAAGTTGTTGTTCGTGATGAAAAGTGGGTACCATTCTCTGAAAGAGTTAAGATTAGCTCTACTAATATTAGACTGGAAACCATTGTGCCACAAAAGGAAGAGACTTTTCAAGTGGTTATTGATCTCATCAAGAACTCCACCTGCTTCAAAGCTTTCACTATCTCTACAGATGTTCCAGAAATATTTATGCAGCAATTCTGGTACTCCATCAAGAAGCTTCAAGGCACAAATTCTTATGAATTCCTCTTATCCAACAAGAAGTGTACTGTCAATGCTGAAGTTTTTAGGACGATTCTTAATATCTGTCTAAGAGTGGAAGGTGTAGACTTTACTGATGTACCAGATGATGATACTGCACTTACCTTTTTCATTAAGCTTGGATACAAAGGTCTATTGTACAAGCACACCAACTTGTTTGTGGATCATTTGCATCAGCCATAGAGAACTCTGGCAGCTATAATCAACAAGTGTCTCTTTGGAAAGACTACAAGCAACGACAAACTCAGAAAGTCCAAAATTGACATACTATGGGCATGTTCTACAGAGAGAATGTTGACTATCCTAAATTGATTTGGGAAGATCTTGCTTACCAGATTGATCACAGAAAGGAGAAGAGATCAAGATGTGAAAACATGCCATACCCTCGATTCACCAAAATCATCATCAACCACTTCCTCAAACAACATACATCTCTTTCCAACCTCAAGTATCAACACTATCATTCAATCAAAGATGATGGTATTGTATGTAGGTTAAAGTTTGTTAGAATTGGAGAAGATTATGAGGAATATGGACTTCCCATTCCTGATGTGATGCTTACTGATGCAATCAAGCTATTAGAATCATATTAGATGTTCATCAAATATTCATCTGGTCAGATTCCACCCAAGAAGAACAAAGGAAAAGGATGACAAAGGAAGAAGACTTCAGATACTCTAGTGGCAGATGTTGATGTGTCTGAAGAGTCTGAACCTGAACTTAAACCTGCCAAGAAGAGAACTACTAGTAAGAAAAGGTTCAAGAAGACAGTTACCATTTTTGCTGAAGACAACATTATTACTGAAGATCCAAACATTGCTTTGGAGTTAGGAAAATCTATCAGCTTGACTGAAGCTAAAGAAGAAGAAGCAGCAAGAAAGGTCCATGCAACTCATGCAAGGATTGTGACTCAAACTATTCCTGAGCCAACTAGAAGAAAACCTTCAGGTAAAATGATTGCTGATCCTACCAAAAAGCTCAAGAGTATTCCATCTTTAACTCTAGAAGAATAAGAAGCTACTGATACTATGCAAGCTCTTAAAGAAAGCAGAAAGTCCAGCAGAAGTCAACCTGGTATTGGAGGCTCAAATGAAGGAACTGGTAGCATACCAGGGGTTCCCAATGCGTCCACAGTCATCTCTGCTACCTCAAGTGAAGGAACTGGTGTTAAACCAGGGGTTCCTGATAAGGAAAAAGACATTTCTGAGGAGAAGGTTATTCTTGAATAGGGAGATGAACAAGACAGTGAATATTCTGATAATAGTAACAATGATGATGATGTTGATAAAGATGATGATGCTAATGATGAAGGTGATGATTATTTCAGTGATGTACATGATGTTGATGATGAAGATGCTAAAACTAAATCTGATGAGGATGATATCTATAAGTATAAGATTTATGTGAGAAAAGATGAGTAGTAGAGATGACTAATGTTGAAGTTGAAAATCCTAAAAAAGGTGATGAAGAAGTTACTGATGCAACCAAAGCAGATGCTAAAAAGACTTTAGAAGTAAATGATGATGCCAAGAAGACTGAACTTCCTCCAACAAGCTCTAGCTTGTTAGTATCTTCAGGTTTTGGTGATCAATTTCTTAAAATTTCCTCTGATTCTTCTTTAATTAGTACCGTTAAGGATACTACAAATGTTGAGATCAGCTCCCTGATGGATTTCAACATCCAATCTAAAGTTCCACATATCCAGTCTCCATCCGTACTTAGAGTACAAGTATCTGTGAATTCTGAGACATCAGTCTTCATACTAGTTCAAGAAACTCCTTCAGCGGTACCTATAACAACTCTTCCTCCTCTATTTGTTTCCACTATTCCACATGTTCCTCTACAATAACAAACAACAGCACCAATCCCAACACCACCAATCACAACCAATGCTCCAACCATCACCACTACTATTCCTGAATCTGATGCACTCAACGCTGTTTAGCTAAGAGTTGTAGAACTGGAAAAGGATGTGTCTGAGCTTAAGAAACTAGATCTCTTTGCTGAATCTCTTGTTATTCTCAAGACACAAGTTCCAACTGTTGTAGATAATTATCTTGGATCCAAAGTTGGTGATGTTTTTTAAAAGGAGCTGCAAAAACACACAACATATCTTATTCAGAAATACTCTCTGATACAAGCTCCAGAGTCAAGCCAGATCAAGACTCCAACAATCAACCTTGAACAAGAATCCTAGAAGAGTCCTTTAGAGATTCTCAAAATCAAGAAGGAACAAGCTGAGAAGCAACAAACGCCATAGTTTACTATCAAGTCTGCAGACAAGACAGCTCTCGAAGAGTATGATCTGAAAAGCGATCTCTATCAAATCATGCATGCAAACAAGTCTTTTAACAGAAATCCTGCCAATCATCGATTATACCATGTACTTATGGAAGCGTTGATTAAAGATAAAAATGCAATGGATAAGGGAGTTGTTGATATTGTTCAAGACCATAAGAGAAAGCATGATGATGATGACGATGATGATGATGAAAGCCCTTCAGCTGGACCAAACTAGGGCAAGAAGATGAAGAAGAGAAGAACTAAAGAGTCTATGTCTTCAAAGAAACCATCAACCACCAAGGAAACCCCTAAAGGTAAAGCTCCATCTAAAGGCTCTAAAACTAGTAAGTCTGCTTCTGCAAAGGAACCGGTTAAAGAACCTATTGCTGAGGTGTTAATGGATGATGTGTCATTGTGTGGTGTTTATTTATGAAAGTTAAAGTTTTAAATTTATATTTTGCCGACAAACCAAAAATAACACTTTAACGGGAAGTGTACCCGATCGGTGGTAGTTTCGTGGTAAGTAGGGTGTCGAACACTTGGAGCGAGAAACACTTAACTTTTATTAATATCTTGGTTAACTAATCTATGTTAACTCTAATCTAAGTCAAACCTATGTTAAACCTATGTTAGTTTTAATCTTAATTCTAACAGGTAAAAAGGGGGTTTTCAGCCTGAGAGCCTGGCACGGGTCTGGTGGTGACTACAATCAATTCAAAACACTTAAACACTCGCAAGCAAATTAACAGAAGATAAAGAGCGGTCAAGCCTTATAATAGAAAACTATATTAGCCATTATTAATCCGATTAGAAGTTGGTTTGTTTATTCAGTGCAATAATTACTTATCTCAAAGAGGCATATCATTCTTAAGACTTAGGCGTTACATCTTCCTAAGATCTAGACACGTAGAATTTTGTCATAATTAAACGCATTCGCATAAAGCATCCTTATTAGATTGATTATAATCTATCTTAGGGATTAAGGGAATGGTGATCTTGTTAAACTCTAGCTCATAGAGACTTTACCCACTTAATGCTTAATGGCTTTTTTATATACTAGTAGTCCACTGTCCGAGTCTTTACTAGTTGATTAAGAACGTACTCGTTGATCCCAAGGTCATCTAATGGTCCAACTAAGCTCGCAACCTAAAGGCAAAGATAGGTCAATATTTGTGATCCTATGATTCTAGATATATAAAGTGTAATATGAAGAGCTATCCCGGACTCTTAGCCTACGCCCAAACAACACCGAAGTTGTAGCACATTAAATATGTAGGACTAGACCCAGTTGAATGATAGGTCGCATACTTAAGCACGTAAACAAGTATAAATTGATAAACATAAACAAGCATACAACGATAAATTAAGAAATCAAGATATAAACAAAACCAAACATTTAGATCTTTATAATAATGGCTAATACCTGAAGATATTAGCCTTCAAACATCATAATTAATACAAGAGTAATGGCTTAGCCAAGGTAAACTAACCGAGTTAACGAATGATACCAAAAACTGAACGATTACAAAAGTATAAGAAATTACACATTGTCTCCTACGGATTGGATCGCGTTGCAAGACCTCTTCTGCTCTTTCTCTCCTCTGAAAATTGACTTTTGTGGTTTAGGTATCAAGAATATGATTTAGCACACTTAAAACTCATTTTTGAGTTTTCTATTTATAGGGTCTGGAGTCGGTTCGATACGGCGTATCTAATGTCTTGGAAACGGCGTTTTGGGTTTTTTTGGAGTAGGGACCACGTTTGATATCTTCCAGAATATTCACATACTATATCTCCAATACGGCGTATTGGCTTCTCTGTATACGGCGTATTGATCTTGTTTCCTTTGTGGTATTTTGGTGAGTGTAGGCACAGATACGCCGTATCTTCCTTGATGGATAAGCTCCAGAATGCGTGCCTTTTAGTCAAGTTTCACCAAGTACTCCATAATTACTGCACTCAAATAAAAATGATAGAACAAGGAGTTGGTTTTGTAAAATCCCTTTTCTCTCCAAGATACCAATCTCAACCCCCTCTGATTTCAGAATTTCCTGCCTGTGGGGACGATCGATGGCTTGAGCCAAGTGCTCGCGAACAAGCCCCTCATACTCCCCAGGATTATTCTGGGGAGGCAGGTTGTAGTAATCACGGCCCTCGAAGTTCTCTTCTCTGGGGTTGGAAAAAGTTTAAGGGTAAGTAATAATTCTTTGCAATAATCATACAAAATGAGTTAATTTCATGGGATAAATGATGCTATAAAATAGATGTTATTTGATGTCATCAAATATCCCTCCACTTGAATCCTACTTGTCCTCAAGTAGCCTTTAGAAGTTTATAAAAATGTATCCCTAAGAACATTTTTCGTAAAGCATTTATTGATCTATTACAAACACAACTAAAACACCTCAGAAATAGGAAAGAAGAAAAAACTCAAATCACTCAACTAATCTAAGTGGTAACAATATAACTAATTCGCTTAATTGCTTCGGACATTCCGTGACGAGTATTCTAACCATAAGCTTGGCAAGGATACGCATCTCCACCACTAGAGCTAAGGAGTAACAAGTTTATAAAGGTAAATATGGGGTTGTATGATAAGGATTAGGGTTGATCATTCAAACAATTTTTCACCAAAAGTACCAACAAACAAGCAGCTGAACACACATACATGGCCGTCAACGACAGCATAGACATGTGTGTTCAATCACATACCTCATTCTCGAGTTAACTAACAGTAAGATAGAAAGAATGATATAGGGTAGGGATCTTCTAACTTTCACCAATAGTAATAAACCAACAAGGCAGCTGAGACATGCATACATGACCGTAATGAGAGAATAGACATGCACGCTCGTACAAATCATCATTCGCGTAAAACCCATGGTTAATGATTAGGAAAGGGAAATAAATTGTTGTTAAACAAAAAATTATGAAACAAATAGATTAAGTCTAAGATACAAGTTGCTAGACACTTTTTCCCGACCATTACCATGATAAAGACACAACTATTTACAATCGTCTTGATCATAGATAAAAAACAACAACCTAAGTTGGCGTTCCCGTAACGGTCAACTTCCCAATCATCCCACACTTTACATACTTTACAAGGCAAGTGGTGATATCTTCCACTTTATACAATACTCTACATCGTTGACTTTTAAGACGTGTCAACGAATAATCGACCCTTCATGTAATTCCTTTGGTAGTTGCGAAACGATTATATACAAACTTTCCTTCTCTTTTTTTGTTGCGATTTTTCTAATTTTTTCTAATTTTTTTCAAACATCTAACTATATACGAAACTCGGAGTAGTTTCACCATCTTCACGATCATAATAATCCTGGATAATTCCTTCGATAATCTCATCTCTTCGGACGTACCATTATTACGATTGGTAGTAAAAATACAAAGAGTTTTGACTACTTTATACATTCCCATATGCGATGTGCAAATTTCTTCCAACCGTACCAAAATTGACAAAAGACTCGGGAAATACATACTTTACACATTAAGCAACTAGCAACTGTAAAATAAACTTAATCTAACTGGGTAGGCTAAGGTGTAACGAAATAAACAAGTTGGTATAATTCCTAAAGGATTGGCTTTACGGGTTGTTCTAGGGGTATCTTACTCTTAAAGTGAGAGTAAACAAAGGGTTTATTACGGGGGGTTAACTAACCAGTGTAGTTAGTTAATAAACAACATGTAAAGGCGATTTGGGTCACAAGTTACTCCATCTAAATCCATAGTACTCATCATTGTGGTCTCGAGTGATATACCAAGCCAAGTTTTAAAGTCTACTACATCACCGGCACACTCATATTTTTATGGAATTTAGGTAAAAATTTAGAAACAGATAAGGTTAAATTCTCACAATATCTAATAAGGGTTGTTGTGTGCGGTTATGTAATAGGTAATTTTCACAAAAGCATGCTTGAAATATTTTTTAAATTTGAGCATAATTTAAGCATTTTATTGTGAAAAATTAGGACAAGTAAACATTCTAATTCTCATCTCCCCACTTGAATTATACAACGTCCTCGTTGTATAGATAAAACAATTAAAAACAGGATTTAAATAGAATTAGAATGAGAAACTCCCGTGATAGTTGCTAGGTAGATTCTCCATGTTGAGCTTTTGAACAAGATCGTGTTGAACAGCCGTCTTGAGGTTTTAAGATTCCAACACTTCCAGACTTGTAGATACTTTAACCAAATCGTCGATTTTTTTGAGGTCCTGTATTAAGCAAGTGAAATTTTTTTCTCCGTGTATTCGCCGGTTAGACTCGAAATAAATACCTAAAATTGTACAGAAAGTCGATACACCGTATCCATTCCCTAGGATAAGCCGTATTGATTCTTGTATCAAATACACTATATTCATTTAACAAATACGTCGTATAGACTGTGCTAAAAATAAAGACTGGATAATGTCCAAAAGGTCAATACGCCGTATCCATGGGGTTTGGATACGCCGTATAGACAGTCTAGGAAGACAGACTCGATAACAAAATTGAAATTACATTTCGGGTTGTCTCTCGGCAAGCACTTTTGTTTACAGAAAAGTCTTTAAGTTAGACTTGCCCCAATTTAATCTCATCCTTATAAAACAATTTAGGGTAGAAGGTGATGCCAAATGGAACATACAAATTCTTGATTAGGAAAATGAATGACATCCCTTTGTTAAGAAAATTACAAATCACGATATTAAAACATAATTCCTTGATAAAAGTTTCATTTTTGAAAA
>BQNB010148669.1:0-16268 GCA_026074375.1 Tanacetum coccineum | reverse complement strand
CTTAGTAATCGTAACGTCATCATAAGTATAAATTCATTATCACCCTATAAAGGAAAATGTTATAGCTGCTACTTTGAACTGAAAGGAACGGACAAGACTAATAGGATTTGAATTTTAGACTTAACACGTAAATTTAACTGGTCGTCACAAATCTTGGATACCCAAGCTGAAACAATTAAGGAGGAAAATATCAAGGTTGAAAAACCTTTAGTATATTCAAGGAATTAAAATTCGTCCCAGTAAGACTCTCTACATTAAGAAACAAAATTGGTTACCACGTTTTTTAAAGGATTAAGATAAGTATTCCGCAGCAAGTACCCACACCTTTTCATCAACACCATTTCGGAAGGCAACTCAAACTGAATTGTGAGAAGAAATTTGATAAGTGTAAAATATACATATCCGTTAATACCTAAAATGACCCAATTAAACACAAAACACAAAAAACTGATAGTTAGTTTTATACACGCAAAAATATATAATATATTATAATTCCAAAAGAGCAATTAAGAAAATTCCCTAAGGAAAATTCACTCTTAAAAGATATATATATAATATATAATACGTATATTTAACCGGGAAGTATGATCACCCGGGTCGTTTCCCCAACGACTTGTGCAATTGAAACCACGTTTTAGCTCGGATTATGATTTGAATGAGAGAAAAGATATTTTTGAGTTTCTACAACTACCAATTAAAAGCAACAATTAAAATAAACAATTAAAAGCTATTAAACATTTAAACAAATTAACGGGAGTAATTAAAAGCGACAAATAAGCAAATAAACTAAATTTAACTCCTAAAAATGTAAACTAAATTTCTAAACCTAAGTTAGGACAAAAGAAAATTTTAAGAAAAAGAAAAACATTTTTTGATTATTTTTGAATTTTTTATGAATTAAAAACTATTTTAATCTAATTAAATCCTAAAAAAATAACAAATTAAGTCATAAAAATTCAGAAAAAAGATTTTTAAACTTAGAAAAGTCTAAAATAACATAAAAACTCAGAAAACTATTTTTTACTCTTTTTAAAATTAAAATCCTATTTTTAAACTTAAATTTAAAAACTCAAAATTGAAAATTAAAATCTAAAAGTGGTGAAAATGATTTTTCTTAATGTAAACCTAAAGCTATTTTTTATAAGACTAAAAACTATTTTTTTGTAATTTTCTTTTCTGATAATGTTTTCTTTGTTTATGGTATTTTATAAAAACTTAAAACTACGAAAAAATGATTTAAAATAAATATAAAACTAGTAAAATCTAAAAAATTCAGATTAATCCTAAAAAATTAGCAGGGAAACAAGAAAATGTGATAACTATCTAAAAGTGAATGATGAAAGCCCTTAAATATGATGGAAAGTGCGCGTAGGTAGCTTTTGGGCTGAAGGCCCAAAGAAGAGGTATAGTTTTATGTGGTCAATAGGCTCTCCAGTTGATGCATTGTGTTGCAAATGGTAATACGTGGGTAATTTTGAAGGAGGTCGTGGGTTCTATGGTGGGGGGCTATCTACCATTTTGCGCTCTTTTTTATTTGTGAAAACTAAAGGCATAGGCTTGTAAAATGGACTTTTTTTAACCAACTTTAATAAAAGTACTACTAGCTTAAACTGAAAATTAAGCTCCCTAAGAGCTTATGAAGTTTTGATTACACAAAGTGGGCTTTAGAAAGCCTACTAGTTTGCTTTTTTTTACTTATTGTATTGCACAAGCCTCTGTATTAAGCTCAATGGCAAAAACCAAAAAGCGTATTCGAGATTCCCTAAACATGCATAAGCTAATCCTAATAAGTAGCTACAACACGGGAACACTAAAGATCACTAAAATTTTATGCTAAAAACTGCAAACTCAGATAGCAACACTAAAAACTCAATATTAAGAAAAGCTAAAGGGAGCTTAATAAAGCAAGTCAGAAATTAAGCTCAAGGAAGACTCTAATTACTACCTATAAGCTAAGAATTAAAATCCATAACAACCAGTCTACTCAAAGCTATAAAAATCTTAATTAAAAGCTAAAGAACAGTTATACTATTTTTTCTTGGTTATTTTTTTGAAGAATTTTGATGAAATTTTTAAAGCAAATGTACTAAGTGTTTAAGCTAGAAAATGAAAAAATTTTTCTTAATCTTATATTATGCTATTTGTGAAACTTTAAATCCTACTAACTTTTAGTAAAACTAACAACTATGTTATGTAGCTTAATTGCAAAATGAAAAGGTCAAGAAGTAGGAACTGTTATGTTCTGCTTGGTGCAATTTACAAAGGGAAATTATAGTGCAAAATGACCTTAGTGGTCAATCCTGCACAAGATACTCCTATTGAGTGTCTATGAACACTACACAATCAAAATCAAAACTCAATGAGCTTGGATCCAATTTATAGCAAGCAAAGAAAAGGAAAAAATTGAGTCCCTGGTGACTAAACAAACTAATTTGGCCATAAAATGAATTTAAAACTTAAACTCTTGACTGCAAATTACTTAAAAACTTAATCAAATATGACATCTAACCTATCCAAAGTGAAAGCATCGTAGTAATTTGACATGTTTTTTGTCAAAAGGTTAACCCAACACCCTTATTGTTCATGACAGGATTGTATTTGTGATAATTGATTTAAACTCTATTGAATGAACTTGATTACTAGACAATTGAACAATTTTACTGAAACCTAATAAGCATAAAATAATAGCAAATAAAGCCAGACAGAGAAAACAATAAGCTAAAACTATGCTAATATTTATGAGTTTTTTTTATAATTTTTTAAAGACAATTAATAAAATGCTAAAATCTAAACAATAAAAGCTGAGAACAGACATTTTAACATGATTAATAAGCTAAAAGAAAAACAGATAAGCACAAATAAGCAATTAGAAAAGCAAATTAAGCAACTATTAACTGGAAATTAAGGCAGGAAAGCTAAAAAGAGGACTTACTTGAAACCTTAGCTTAACAAAGGTTAAAATAAGCTCAAATGAGCATCAACAGCTCTGGCTTATCAAAAGATAAGCAGTAGTAAAAGTCTAGGGAGCTCTTCCATGGTAAGCTCCCTTCCAAAAGAACATAAGTCCAAAAAAGGTTCAAGGTAAGTGTTAATTCTGATTTTTAAGGCTTAAGTATGGATTACATCTTCGATTACTCAAAGCTCATATCCTCAAGCTTTATATAGACGTGAGAAGAGTATTAAGAGCTTAAAAGACAGTAGCTTAATTTTTGAAGAGAAAATGAGAGCTTATGAAAAACTAAAGTTCTTATGACAGATTATTTAAGTGCAAAAATAGATTTCATTAAAATAAATTCTTTGATTACCATTATCATACTGAAAGTTACAATAATTTTAAAGGAAATACAATTAGCTAATTTTAGCTAAAAATCTATTCTACTACTAGGAAAAACGGGAAAAAGCCAACAAAACGTGTGTGTGAGGTGTGGGCCTATTTATTGCCTTTTGGGGTATGTTTTGGCCTAAAATTGTTACAAGCTCCTGACAATCTTTACCATCCATTCCGCCATATCATTGATAAAATGTATTATGGCCGTTGGATTCATATGTGTAAACGGATTGCAAAGCTTGGCAATCCAGTGATGTGACCTTGTGTGCTTCTTCTGGAGGAGTGAATCCTATGTATTAGCTCATACTTGTGTGTACGTCTTATTTTAAGCCAATGATCCTTACTCAGTGGGTGTAGCCAATAGGATTGCAGGTTGATGCACACTTTTGCCACCGTGTCCATTTACACCATGCAATTGTCCTTAATGACCCTCAATGAACAAAACCCTTTGATTTGACTGGGGGGTGAGTTGGGGAAAGATAGATGAATAGTGAAATGGATTTTTGGCGCCATTTATTGTTTTAACTGAATTGGGGTTAAAAATGGGTGTAAGGTTTAGGGAAATTGCAAAACCAGTCCTTGTCTTTTATTATCTCAAGTGTAGTGTTTAAACTCTTTCATAGATGGCAACTTCAGTCCCTGTGGTTTATGAAAAAGATAATGGGCCATTTGTGTAACATTTGAAACTTGGAGGGACTTAAATGGTAATTGTGGGTTTTTGTCTTTTTATGGTTGACTTTTGTTGACTGAGAATTGACCAAGAGTTGACCACAGCTTTGACTTTTTTGACTTTTCCTGCTTTTGGCTTTGCATCTCTGGCTTCTTTTGTGCTCTTCGTTCCTGTGTCCGTGTTTGCCGTTTTTTTGTCGGTTTCTTGTGATTTTTGTTATATCCGTACCTTGCAACACACAATACACAAAAAAAACAAGTATATTTTGCCATTTTTGGGTTGTAATTTGGCTTATTTTGGCCATTTAGGTATAAATGGATATGTGTATTTTTACATTATTCAAATGCCCAAAACTAAAACGAGTTGCGTGTCATCACGCAATATTACATGCCTTATAACCAATATATCTTGAAACTTCACAAGTAAAACTTTTGAAAGTAGCAAAGGATTTTGTTGAGATAGCTAAGAGATCACAAGTTTATAAAACAGCCGGAATTCCCTTTTCAAAGATTTTTTATTATTTTTTTTATGCTGATTTTTTTTTTTAATCAATTAACTACCTAACTTACAACTTATTCTTGTGTTGACATTAATGTATTGTTTTCTTTACCTCCTTGGTAACTTTAAGGATCCATAGTACAAAAAGCACTTGAAAAAGTCGTCTTAAAGATAACTTCATCATTAGCGATTTTTACGCTTCCCATGCTAAGTTAAAAATAAGATCAACGTTAAGTTCGCAGCTAAGATGCTTAAGGTCTATTATAATTACAACGTGTGAATTTTTCTTACCGACATAATACATATATTTAAGTGTGTGTGTGTGTTCAAATTAATTTTACCCATTAAATCAACATTATTTAGATAGTTGAAATCCGAACTAGCTTTACACATGGGACTTTTGGGCTAATACGTTAATCACTTAGTAAGATCGCAACTCAAAGCAAACAAAAACCTCCTTAGCTAAGTCATAGTTTGGTTCAATTTCGTCCTTCAGATGAATGATTTCTTCTCTAGAATTCCCACCGTAATGGGTAAGTGCTAGGCCTTTGGACACCCCATCCGGAGTAATAGTTTAATCGAGACGATGAACTTCCGATGAATAATTCCCTTGTAGACTTTTGCAACACCTTAGTTCAAAAGAATATTCGGTTTTATAAAAAGGAAACTTTATATTTTTTTCTAAACTTTGCAACAATATTATTATTTATTTACATTATTAGGCTAGGGGAATGGTATCACTTTTCTTTCGACGGACACATCGACCACGCCTCCGACAAGAGCTCGTGTAATTATTATGATACCAACCCTAAATATACATCCTCCATCCTTTCTTTCGATCCACATCGGGTTTAGCGGACGACAAATGCATGTACTTGATTGCGATGGAGTCTTGTAATTAATTATTAACACTAAGGATTTATAACTTGCATCCTTTTTATTTACCAACTACATCAATTATTTTTTTTATATTAATTAATTCAACACATTATTTTTGCAAATAGAAAATTTTCGTTTTAGAAAACCAAAGTATAAACTTGAACTAAAATCCTTATTTACAAATGATGTTTGACTTCATCATCGATAAAGCTTTTTCTCTGAATATGTTGATTAGTCTTTTAAGAGCAAAACTCTAATTTGTAAAAGTTAAAGAGAACACGTATAATTAGATCATGTTAGAACTTCGGGGTAGAAAAACACAAGTTTATTCTTATAAGCCTTTTAATTTTTCCAAATAAAACCTTTGTTTAGCATCCTATTCGTAATTCAACCACTATCATCTCTTATTCTTTGCAATTTAAAACCCTCTAATAAAGAGATTCACAATATACTTAGCCTATATAAAATCCAACTCGGGGCATAATTTTAATCTACTGAGTTATAGGCACAACTCTTCATTTACTAACGATTTCAAGTCTAGCATGTTTAAAGTCTGTATGAGACTAGCACAAACTATCATCATTAATTGTTAAGGGAAAAAGCTAGAACTCAACACGTATAATCAGGTCAAAAATTACTTTCTATTCTTACCAACGGAAAACCTACATTCGTGTCTTTAACACTTATTATTTTATTCAACTACTAATATTTTTTATTTTATTTTTTTCATTTTTTCCTACAAATAAGATCTTAAAATTTTAAAATTTTTGCTATTTTTGTGGGAAAACGGGTACGTGAGAACAAAACAATAAGCAGGTAACATCAAATCGATAGATTCCCTCCCCAAACTAAAACGAAACATTGTCCTCAATGTTTAAAGTCGGGTCTCTACGAAAATCTAAGCCGTTTATGAATTATGCAAAGATAAACGTGAATCGATAAGATGAAAGGATATCGGATCTCCCCAAACTAATTTCAAACAAAGGATGAGAAGCTCGAGTGAAACGGGATACAACACCGGATACGAGAGGCTTCAGAAATTGTTGGGTCAATCCTGCAAAAATCACAACAAACAACAAACAACAAGAAACCGGAAGAGGATAGCCACAACACATCACAACACATTAAAAATAGAAAGAAAAATAGAAAAGGATAAGCATGGGGTGAACTCCCACGAAGCGGCTTGTTTTTGGTCACCGAGTCACAAGCTCGACTCGATCCCTGAATTTAATTGTCCTTAGGGAAAGTTTGGAGATCCGGGATAACCAATGGTGGTGTATCCCCTCCATAGTAATGTTTAAGACGGTGGCAGTTGACTTTGAAATTTGAACCATCGGGATGAGACAATTTGGCTATGCCATAAGGAAAAACTTCGGTAATAGTGAAAGGACCGGACCATCGGGACTTGAGCTTTTCGGAGAAAATCTTTAATCGGGAGTTAAAAAGTAAGACTTGATCACCAACATTGAAGATTCGATTCTTTATCTTTGAGTCGTGAAGTTTCTTTGTCTTCTCCTTGTAGATTAATGAATTCTCATAAGCTTGATCTTGAATCTCGTAATGTTCGTTAAGTTGGAGTTTTCGATGGTCACCCACGGTCTTGAGATCAAAATTGGCATGCTTAAGAGCCCAATATGCCTTATGTTCTAGTTCAACTGGTAAAAGACATGATTTTCCATAAACTAGCTTGTAGGGCGTGCATCTGATTGGAGTCTTGTAAGCGGTTCGAAATGCCCACAATGCATCATCTAATTTGGTAGACCACGAGGCACGGTTTTCTCCTACCATTCTTTTTAAGATTCTTTTAAGTCCACGATTCGTCACCTCAACTTGACCACTAGTTTGAGGGTGGTAAGCGGTAGAAAGACGATGCGTGACACCATATTTAGACATGACTTTATCAAATTTATCGTTACAGAAATAGGTCCCACGATCGCTTATGATAGCTCTCGGTGCACCAAATCGGGAGAAAAGGGATTTTAAAATTTTGACAACTACTCTAGCATCGTTGGTGGAGAGCGCCTTGGCTTCAACCCATTTGGAAAGATAATCAACGGCTACGAGGATATATTTGTTTCCCCTGGATGACGGAAAAGGTCCCATAAAATCTATGCCCCATACATCAAAAATTTCACAAACTTGGATCGCATTTTGAGGTATCTCATCTCGATGTGAAATTTTGCCTTGTCTTTGACATGCATCACAAGATTTTATCAATTCGTAAGCATCTTTGTAAATCGTAGGCCAAAAGAAACCAGCATAAAATACTTTCCGAGTGGTGATATTGGCACTATGATGGCCCCTGGTGGGTCCCTCATGACAAGCTTTGAGGATTTCAATAGCTTCTTGGACAAATACACACCTACGGATGATTTGATCCGCACATATTCGAAAGAGATAGGGATCATCCCAAAAGTAATGCTTTACATCTTTGAAAAACTTCTTCTTTTGTTGAGTTGACATTCCTTTGATGAGAAAATTCCCTGTGTGGTAACTTGCTATATCGGCAAACCATGGGGTACTTTGATGAGAAGTCACCGAATTCAATGTTTCAAGAGGAAAGGTCTCATTAATCTCCTTAGGATCAAAAACATTCTCATATGGGTTTTCAAGACGTGAAAGGTGATCACCTGCGTAGTTTTCAGCACCTTTGGTATCAATCACTTTGAAATCGAATTCTTGAAGAAGTAAAACCCATCTAAGCAATCTTGCTTTGGCGTCTTTCTTGTCGAAGAGGTATTTTAAAGTGGAATGGTCCTTGTAAACAACACTCTTATTCATGATAAGATATGATCAAAATTTCTCAAAAGCGTATACTACTGCAAGCATCTCTTTTTCCGTTGTTTTGTAATTTGTTTCTGATTCGGTCATCATCTTGCTTGCGTAATGAATTGGTCTAAAATGCTTCTCAATCCTTTGCCCTAGAACAACACCTATTGCATAATCACTTGCATCGCACATGAGTTCAAAAGGTTGGTCCCAATTTGGAGCAATGAGAATTGGAGCTTCGGTTAGTTTCTTTTTTAGAGTCTGAAAGGCTTGAATGGAATCTTCCAAAAAGATAAACGGGGTGTTTTTCTCAAGAAGGTGGGTCATGGGTCGAGAAATCTTTGAAAAGTCTTTGATGAATCTTTGGTAAAAACCAGCATGCCCAAGAAAACTTTGAATTCCCTTAACGGTAGTTGGGTGAGGTAGCTTAGAAATCACATCGATCTTGGCTTTGTCGACTTTAATTCCTTTCTTCAAGATCTTATGTCCGAGTACGATACCTTCTTTAACCATGAAATGGCTTTTTCCCAATTTAGAGCTAAGTTAGTGTCTTCACACTGTTTAAGCATTTTTTCTAAATTGGTTAGGCACGTGGAAAAAGAATTTCCAAAAACCTAGAAATCATCCATGAAGACTTCCATTGTCTTTTCAATCATGTCATGGAAGATTGAAATCATACACCTCTGAAACATGCCTGGTGCATTGCATAAACCAAAAGGCATGCGACGATAAGCAACGTTCTGTATGGGCAGGTGAATGTGGTTTTTTCGTGGTCATGTGGATCAATAGGAATTTGGAAATAACCTGAGAAACCGTCAAGGAAACAATAGTACTCATTTCTTGCGAGTCTCTCAAGCATTTGATCCATGAACGGCAAAAGGGAAATGGTCTTTTCTTGTAGCTTTGTTCAACTTGCGATAATTAATACAAACTCTCCATCCTGTTACAAGTCTTGTTGGCACTAATTCGTTATCATCATTGGTTACTACGGTCATTCCTCCTTTCTTTGGTACACAGTGTACTGGGCTCACCCAAGGACTATCCGAGATTAGGTAGATCAATCCAGCGTCAAGAAGTTATTCAACCTCTTTCTTAATGACATCATGAATCTTTGGATTAACCCTTCTTTGATGATGGACCGAAGGTTCATAATCCTCTTCTAATAGAATCTTATGAGAACAAAATTCCAAGTTTATACCCTTTATGTCAGAAAGTTTCCAAGCAATGGCTTGCTTTCGGGATTTAAGAACCTTTATGAGAGCGATCTTCTCATCATCACTCAAATCTTTGGCAATTATGACAGGCAACTTGTTGTTATCTGCTAAAAATACGTATTCGAGATGAGGTGGTAAGTCCTTAAGTTCAACTTCTGGAGGTTCATTCTTTGGTTCATAAGAAATAGCATATTCGATTGAAGACTTCTTTGGTTCAACTATTTTAAGCTCTCTTTGAATTTCTGGTAAATAATCTCCTTGGTGCGGCGGAGGAGGTAATGGTTCACTATTGAGAAATGCTTCGAGAATTAAAATATCACCCTCCGGATCATAGTACATAGCATTAATTTCCATTGAAATAGGCACGTTATCGATAGATATGAAAGCATCGGCTTCTTCGAAAAGGAGAAAATCACTTTCCTCGAAAGGAGTGAGTGTCGGAGAAGAATTTGAAACAATCGGATCGAAATATGGAGAAGGATTGCCATATGCAATTGAGTCGGAAAAATCTAAAACTTCTTGTGAGTACTCTTCACACGTGACATCAATGAGATTGACTTTCTTCAACGATTCGAAATTGTTGTATGAAATATAAGGCGTATCACCACATTTAAGGGTCAATGTAAGAACCCGAATTTAAGGTCACTACTATTTAATAATCTCATAATTAATTTATAAATTTTAAACAAGTTATTTTTATTTACATCGAGACATTTTATTGAAATCGTCGTTTTTATTAATTGCGAGCTATGATTAAAACAATTATCCGTCTTGAACCGTACGTAAATTAAACTTTTCAGGAAAGTATTCCGTTCAATGTAAAATTATTTTTATCATATTCGTTTTTACCTCGTGGTTTCGTCTTAACTCTCGTTTTATTTTACGTTGATACCCCGGTTTGGTTTGGAGAATTGTTTTCGATCGCTAATTCTAACACCATTTTAGTAATCATTAAGGCCCTGGAGTCAAGCTTTTTCTAAATGAAAGAAGGCATGAAGATTAATGCATGCACCTAAAATCGGCAAGTGCTAAGCAATTATCAAACTCTGAAAAATCACATGTAATAAAGAAATCGACATGGGTCACCTAGCCTTCATCCGGAAGCTATTTGGGACAACCGCACTAAAATTTTCATTCAAAGGTGTTTTTGTGATAACACGATTAACTTATCATTGTTATTAAGCATCTTTTTGACATCGAGCAAACTTAGGCATATGACTATAAGCGTCCGCGAAACTTAGCTCAAGAGAAGATTACTGAAAAATTCCATAAGCATTAAGACTAGGATCTCATCTTTCTTTCACGGAGTTTCTCTTTTGCAAGTCATGAAGGGTAAGAAACTAGTCTTGTTCTTGATATGCTCATTGAATGATTTCTTTGTCTTTATTTTGCGTGACCAAGAGGTGGATGTCTTCGGTGTTTGGAAGCACCGTATCCTTTGTTACCTCGGGTTCCTTTTCCACCACCGGCGGTGGAATCGTAGGTCCATAATATGAGGCACCACTTCGTGTGGTAATTGCCTTGGCTTCGTTCCTCGGGTTTGGAATGGTGTTGCTTGGTAAAGAACTCGAACTTGAGTAGCTTGGTTGTTTGTGGATAATATTGCATACAAAACTTTAGCATCATGTTTTTGAAAATCTTCTTGCTTCTTTTGAGAATCATTATAACTTCTTTGAAAATCGTTTTGATTTCTTTGAAATATATCACGATTTCATTTGGGCAAATTATTCAAGTTCGCACATTACCTTAACGTAGCTTTCAAAATCCGTTTTAAGAAACACCTTGAATTTGTGAAAACGGAGGTAAAGCTTGATTAACCAAAGGTTGATTTGTTGGTGGTTGGTATGTGTGGGACATGGATAAACTTCTCCTTGATTGTTTTGATCGTAGGTTTGGTTGAAATTGCCTCCACGGTTAGAATTCGAATATGAAATTGTTTTCCTTGAATAATGGCTTTGGTTTCCTTGGTTGTTTTGAACATTTGGTTGATTAAAACCAGGTGGTCTCATTTGATTTTCCAAATTAGGAGGATTTCTTTGAACAAAGTTGCCAACGGCGGCGGTTTGTTGGAATTGATGAATGTTATCATGAAAAACGGGAAATCATACTTGTAACGACTATTATTAATTATGGTTTGAACCACATTTAACACCAAACTTCCTCGACTGCTTGACGGTAGCAGGAGACGTAACATTCTTTTCACTAAATCATCTTTTCTAATCTCTCATTCGAATATCCATTTTCTCTTTCAAGAAAGCGGCGAGTTGTTGAAATTCAAAAGAATAAGAAGTGTAGAAGTGAAAGAGGAGCATTCGTACTCACTCCTTGGTTTCAATTGCACACTTCTGGAATAAAGAAGCATTGGATTTACTCTCAATAATGGCTAATACCATCACGAGGCATCTTATCTAGAAAATTTCCCCCGCTGCGGAATCTAAAGCAAACTTGATCATTGGTATTCAAAAGAAATGTAGAACGTATCAGATTGATTGTAATTCCGAGAAACCAAGAAGAAGGGACATTGACGAAGAGTCTTTAAAAACCGTTCCCATGCATCGTTGAAAGTTCATTCGGTTTTTGCAAGTAAATAGATGATTTCATTTCGAAGTAAGTTGTTTTTTCGAAGGTGGAAAGAATTGGTTTATAATTGTCGAGACAATATCATCCCACGTTAGAACGATCTAGGGGGTTCTTTATGCAAGCCAAATCCGGGCTTCCACCCTCGATGAGAAACATGAAAAAGCAAAAGCAATAATCGACGTATTCGGAACGTCCGGATGTCTAAACGTAGAAGTAACCTTGTTGAAAAATCAGAGATGATTATGAGGGTCTTGCCTACCCGTAAATTGATTACTTTGAACAAGATTAATCAAAGTATTTGAGCTATCAAAATTAATTTGCATATTATTAGTGAGAACAACAATTGCATCCTCGTAACCCTCGATGGAGCTTGGTAGCAATTGAGCCAAGGACATTTCGGTCATCGGAATCTCGGGTTCCTCAACTAAACCGGATGTAAATAGTTGTTGACGACGATTTGATTATGATCTTGAGACGAGTGCGTCAAGCACAAAAAAATATAGAGAAGAAATAAAAAAGAAAAACAAAAATTACACTAATTTTTTTTGGATTTTGATTTTTTTAACAAACTACTTAAATGGATAGCACGGAAGACAACTTAACCATATAATCGAATTACTTCAACTGTAACTTGTTGTTTTTAGTGTGTCTTAAAAATTGATTCTTAAGGTGAGCCGTTCCTCGTAAGTGACACAAATGACAAGTTTTTGAATCTTTGGTTCGATTTGGGAACTTTTCAAGTTCACCGAAACTTATTTATGATAATACCTGGATTGAGGATATTATATGTTGGTGTTCTTTTACCAACTTTGTTTATTTTTATTATTTTTTTTATGGACAATTTTTTTTATATTTGATTTTTTGATTTTTTATTATTTATATGATAACTATACTTAAGAAGAAAAGAAAAATATTTTTTTACTTTTTATATTTTTTTAATTTTTTTAATTTTTTTATTTTTGGGTTTTTGATTTTTATAACAAAAATATAACTTTCGTAAACGAAAGGATCTTCAAATCAAAATCAACAAACGTAAACGAAGGAATCTTTAACACAAGTCCCCGACAACGGCGCCAAAAATTGATTCGTCAATTTAAACACACGTAAAATAATATATATAATACGATGATAAATTCCTAATTCACCCTTGAGGACAAAGGTGAAAAGGAAACTCTTCAAAATATATATAATATAATATAATACGTATCTTAATCGAGAAGTATGCTTTCCCGGGTCGTTCCGACGAATCTATAGATAGTGCTTTTGATAGATTTAACACTATTATTACTAGTCTAAAAGCTCTTGATGAAGGTTATTCTAGCAAGAATGTTAGGAAGTTTTTTAGGGCTCTACATCCTAAATGGATAGCAAAGGTCACGACAATTGAAGAGTCGAAAGACTTAACATCACTATCTCTTGATGAACTTATCGGGAACCTCAAAGTTCACGAAATGATCATTAAAAAAGATTCCGAAATAGTCAAAGCAAAAGTTGAAAGGAAATCTCTTGCTTTAAAGGCTAAGAAAGAATCTAGTGATGAAGAGTGTTCGACTTCCGTAAGTGAAGAAAAAAAAAGTACGCCATGGCGGTAAAAGACTTCAAGAAGTTCTTTAAGAGAAGAGTTAGGTTCATGATACAACCTCGAAACGACAAAAAGACATCCCAAAGAAGCCGTGATGACAAGAAGGGTAAAAGTGATAGAAAATGCTTTAGATGCGGCGACCCGAATCATCTTATTGGATAACGTCCAAAACCACTGAAAGACAAGAACCAAAGAGCTTTTGTCAGAGGTTCCTGGAGTGATAGCGGTGAAGAAGATGATGAGAAGGTCAAAAATGAAACGTGTCTCGTAGCTCAAGAATCAAGTGAGGTATGTTCGGAATCCTCTTACTTTAGTGATGAAAACTCGTCAATAGATGATTTAGTATTAGATAATGAATATGATAAACTGTGCAAAATGAGTTTAAAGATAATCACTAAAAACAAAAGATTAAAAGCCACTAGAAATAGGTAAGAAAAAGAACTTAGTATTCTAAAAGAAAAAGTGTCTACACTCAAAAAAACAAAGGAGTTGATATCGAATGTGTAAAATGTCATTTGCTTAAAATTGAAAATGAAAACCTTAAAGAGGAAGCTCTTAAACTAACCAAGTTTGAAAAGAGCACACATTGCTTAAAAGAAATGTTAAGTAATTAAAAACCCTTCGGTGATAAGTTAGGTTTATGGTTTAATTCATTTGAAGGATCATCTAGTGGAACTAAGGAAATAAAATTTGTGAAAGCTCAGAAAAAAGCATCCTCTGATGAAGGTCCTATAAATATGGGCGCCCCCTTAGTATGCAGGCGGCCCCCAAAGCAATTATGGGACCGCCACCAGTAGTTACGCCTGGATCTGAGAAAAGTGTGTCTTTTCAAAAATCTATTTTGGGTCCTAGACCAAAACACATAATAAGGTTCCCGTTGCTAGTGATAACGAAGTTAAACAATTTTATAAGCCATTGTCAAAACCCGGAGTTGGATTTTCAAAACCTAATTTTAGATCAAAAACTCCACCACCTAGAAGAGTCATCAATAATTATTCTCGTCGTAAAACACGGCAACCAAAAAGAAACGTTGGTCGACAAAATTAACCTCGTGGCTTTCTTGTAACTTGGAACGATTTCCAATGTCAAAGTTACATGTCATGGGAAATGTGTCTTCCATTCCCACATCCCAACCAACGGCATCAAATGCAAGAGATGTTTAACACTAACAACTTTGGACCCATGAGATAGTGGGGACCAAATGTTTGAGGTATTATCTTATATAAATAGATATGCCTTGGAGTCGACTTGGAACCCGATGAGTGGATAGAGGATAGCGGATGCTCCAAACACATGACGGGTAACTGGAAGCTCTTCTCAGGCTACAAGGCGTACAACGGAGGTAATGTCATTTTTGGTAGCAATCTTCGCGGTAACATTATTGGCAAAGGTATGATTTCGAATGACTCTCTCAAAATAGATAATGTAGAACATGTCGATAACTTAAGATTTAACTTGTTAAGTATAGGACAAATGTGTGATAATAAGTGTAGAGTAACTTTCTCTAAACATGATAGAGAAATCACTAAGGATGGTAAGGTCATAGGTAGAGGTATTAGGAAGAAAGGATTATATGTGATGATCTTAGGAAATAACCCTAAAGATCAAATTTGTCTAGCAACGATTGATGAAAATTTCACATTGTGGCATAGGAGATTAGGTCTCGCAAATATGCGTCTTATATCTTAGGAATTAGTTAGAAACTTACCTAAGCTTAAGTTTGATCAACACTTCTATGACGCTTGCAAAATTGGAAAACAAGCTCACGCTAGTCATAAGGCTAAGAATACAGTCTCGATGACTAGATGCTTAGAACTCCTTCATATGGATCTCTTCGGTCTATTCGCCGTACGGAGTTACGGAGAAAACCGCTACACCTTAGTCATAGTAGATGACTACTCTAGGTATACTTGGACTAGATTCTTTAAGGACAAAACTGAAGCTTTCGATCAATTCAAAATATTTAGTAAGAAAATTCAAAACCAATTAGGATGTACAATAGTGTCAATAAGAACCGACCACGGTAGAGAATTTGATAATGAGGTACAATTCACATAACTTCTCAGCTCCACACACTCCTCAATCAAATGGCGTGGTTAAAAGGAAAAATATGACACTTCAAGAAATGAGTAGGACTATGTTGAATGAGCAATCGTTACCACAAAAGTTTTGGTGTAACACATTAGACACTTCAACATACATTCTCAACCGAATCCTAATTAGAGCCATCTTAGGAAAAACACCTTACGAACTCTTAAGAGGTAGGAAACCTACTTTAGATTACTTTAGAGTGTTTGGAAGCAAGTCCTTCATTTTAAACACTAAATACTACCTTACAAAGTTTGACCCAAAGTCTTAAGAAGGTATCTTTTTAGGTTACTCTCAAAATAATAAAGCCTACATCATCCTAAATAAACACACTAGAAAAGTCGAAGAATCCCTTAACGTGACATTCAATGAAACTCCTCCACCCTCTAAGACATCACCCTTGGTGGATGATGACTTAGATGAAGAAGAAGCAATTAAGGTTACTGAAAAGAAAAACCTAGAAAATGACATTGTGGATGAAACTTTAGAGATTGACGAAATAGTCAATATTAAGGAATCTAGGAACCATCCATTAGAAAATGTCATAGGAAACCTTAACCAAAGAACCCTTAGATCAAAAGCCCAAAACCAAAGTAACTTTTTTTGTTTTATATCAACTATAGTACCTAAGAATGTGATTGAAGCCTTAACTGATGATAG
>BQNB010148668.1:5029-16268 GCA_026074375.1 Tanacetum coccineum | reverse complement strand
TATATATATATATATATATATATATATTTTTTTTTTTTAGGTATATAAAACTTCCACACCAAAGGCAAAACCTACTTGTTAGAAATGTGGCAAAACTGGTCACATTAAAAAGGATTGCAAAGGTGTTAATGTTAGTAACAAAGCTAATGGTTCAAGCACAAAGGGTTCGGTGGATGGTTCATCTCACTCACTGAAAGGTCATAATATGTTTAATAAATCTCTTCAGGTTTATTATGTTACATATGTATTTGAAGCTTACTTTGTGTAGGATAATGATGTTGCGTGGTGGGTTGACTCAGGAACAACAGTTCATGTGTGTAAAGATAGATGTTGGTTCAAGACCTATGAGTCGCTGAATGATGGATCTATTCTTCACATGGGAAATAAGTCAACATCCCTGGTACATGGATGTGGTTTTGTAGATCTTAGGTTTAGTTCTAGGAAAGTTGTTTTTTTGTTGAATGTTTTACATGTTCCTAATATAAGAAAGAATTTGGTTTCAAGTAGTGTTTTGAACAATTGTGGTTATAAACAAGTGATTGAATCAAATAAATTTGTGTTATCTGAGTAATCATATGTTTAGGCTTAATATTGTCTCTGATAATATTGGTTCAGCCTTTATGTCAACCTCTAAACTAAATGATTCAATCTTATGGCATGCTAGACTAGGCCATGTCCACTTTAAGAGGATGCAAGATATGTCCAAGGATGGGTTAATCCCTGCTTTTGACATGGACACTGAAAAGTGTCAGACTTGCATGCTGAACAAAATTACTAAGAAACCATTTCAAAATGTAAAGCGTGAAACTAAAGTTTTGGAATTGATTCACAGTGACCTTTGTGATCTGCATGCTACTCCTTCATTGGGGAATAAAAAGTACTTCGTGACATTTATTGATGATGCCTCTAGGTTTTGCTATGTTTATTTATTACATTCAAAAGATGAAGCATTAGATAAATTCAAAGTATTCAAAACTGAAGTTGAATTACAACAAGAGTCTCTGATCAAAAGATTCAGGACTGATAGGGGAGGTGAGTACATGGATACTCTGTATTTCCAGTCTGTTGGTATTATCCATGAAACGACTGCCCCCTATACTCTACAACAAAATGGTATATCTGAAAGGAAGAACAGAGTGCTGAAAGAAATGGTTAATTCCATGTTGTCCTACTCTGGTCTGAGTCAAGGGTTCTGGGGAGAAGCTATGTTAACAGCTTGCTATTTATTAAATAGGGTTCCTAATAAAAGGAACAGAATTACCCCTTATGAACTCTGGACTAAAAAGAAACCAAATCTGAATTACCTTAGAGTTAAGGGTTGTAGGGCAGTTGTAAGACTCCCTGATCTAAAGCTGAAAACTTTAGGTGAAAGAGGCATTAAATGCATCTTTGTTGGATATGCTGAGCATTCCAAGGCTTTCAGGTTCTATGTTATTGAACCTAATGATCCAGTTGCTATTAACTCTATCATTGAATCAAGGGATGTTATCTTTGATGAGCACAGGTTCTCATCTGTCCCTAGACCAAGTCAGAGGTCCCTGATAAAAGGAACTGAAGACTCTGGTGGTTCAGTGGTCTCTAAAAGAGTCACTGATGAGATTGTTCAGCAATCTGAGCCTAGAAAAAGCAAGAGGCATAGGACTCCAAAGGATTTTGGGCCTAAATTTCAATTATACTTGATTGAAGGAACAAGGGATGAGGTCTTTGACCAACACTCCTATTGCTTTAATGTTGAGGATGACCCCAAAACATTTGATGAAGCAATGAAGTCCCAGGATGTTGCTTTCTGGAAAGAAGCAATTAATGATGAGATGGATTCTATCATGGGAAATAACACTTGGGTGTTGACTGATCTACCTCCAGGTTGCAGACCTCTGGGTTGCAAATGGATCTTCAAAAGAAAAATGAAGGTAGATGGAACTGTTGAAAAGTTCAAGGCAAGGCTGGTCATTCAGGGCTTTAAACAAAAGTCAGGGATAGACTACTTTGATACTTATGCCCTAGTGGCACGTATCAGTACCATAAGATTGTTGATTGCTCTAGCATCAATTCACAGTCTGATTATTCATCAGATGGATGTGAAGACAGCTTTCTTGAATGGGGAACTGGAAGAGGAGGTTTATATGAACCAACCTCTGGGCTTCATCTTGACTGGCAATGAAAACAAGGTGTGTAAACTGATTAAGTCTCTGTATAGGCTTAAACAGGCACCTAAACAATGGCATCAAAAGTTTGATGAAGTGGTTTTGTCTAATGGTTATTTGCTTAATCAAGCTGATAAATGTGTGTATAGCAAATTTGATGCATCTGGTAAAGGAGTCATCATTTGCCTATATGTTGATGACATGATGATCTTTGGCACTGACCAAGTTCAGGTGGATCTGACTAAGTAATTTTTGTCATCAAGGTTCTCTATGAAGGACATGGGGGAGGCAGATGTTATCCTGGGTATAAGGATTAAACATGAGAGTAATGGTATAGCAATTTCTCAGTCTCATTATATTGATAAGGTTCTGAAGAAATTCAATTACTCTGATTGCACTCCAGTTAGTACACCTCTGGATACTTGTGAGAAGCTGATGCCTAACAGGGGTCTGGCTGTATCTCAACTTGAGTATTCCAGAGTGATAGGCTACTTAATGTATGCCATGACTTGTACCAGACCTGACATTGCATTTGCTGTGGGAAAACTGAGCAGGTATACAAGTAATCCTGGTACTCAGCACTGGCAAGCAATTCAGAGGGTACTGAAGTACTTGAAGAAAACCATGGACTATAGATTGGTATACTCTGGTTATCCTTCAGTGTTGGAAGGTTACACTGATGCAAGCTAGATTAGCAACACTGAAGATAATTTGTCTACCAGTGGCTGGATATTCCTGCGGTGGTGGTACAATTTCTTGGGCTTCCAAGAAGCAAACTTGTATCACTGGTTCTATAATGGAATCTGAATTTGTGGCTCTGGCAGCCGCTGGTAAGGAAGCTGAATGGTTGAAAAACTTGCTCCTTGAGATTCCTCTGTGGGTTAAACCTATGGCACCTATTTCTATCCTCTGTGATAGTGCTGCTACATTGGCAAAGGCTTATAGCCAGATGTACAATGGGAAGTCCAGACACCTAGGTGTCAGGCATAGCATGATTCGTGAGCTAATCACGAATGGGGTGATATCCATAGAGTTTGTAAGGTCTCAACAAAACCTAGCTGATCACTTGACGAAGGGTCTGGCTAGAGACTTGGTTTTAAAGTCTGCTAAAGGGATGGGATTAAAGTCCAATTAAGTCGCTGAATGCTAGGACACCCAACTCCCTGCTGAGGAAACTTGGCAGCTGAGTTCAATGTGGAAAGCTGAACATTCAGAGGGCTGAAGCACATGTTTTACAATCATCCCAGGGATGTGCTTGGAACCTGCTGAAAGGAGGATGAAGTTGCTAACTTCTCAATGGTTAATTTCTTTGAAAAAGTGCTTAGCAGGAGCATGAATAAAGAGGAACCACCTATGTAAATGTTGGGGTTTTGCCGCCTCAGGGATCATGGACTTTGGGTCTTATAACATTTATGAATTGGATATGGATACATGGCTATGTAATAGTGTCAGGAGCGTTTAAGTGTTTGAAAACTTATGTGTATTTACCTTCAGGTACTCAAATGGGTTGAAGGGTTCAATTCTTAGAACACCCTGATTCTCGAATATTTGAACGTGTATTTACTAAGATGGAAATTTAATCCTTAGGAAATTTTCATTTATGTACTTGTTTGTTTTATGTGTTGTTTTTATGCAAAAGGAATTATACTAAATTGGGGAAGATTGTTAGAAATTTAGTTCATATGTAGGGATCTATTCATATCGGTATCTGGGGTGGAGGTATGGAGTGTACACCCAGAGGTCCCTAAACACCCTAACTCATATAGTGGTTAAGGGAATTCTAGTCGCTGATGAACTTCAGTGAGTGATCTCCTCTGGGAGTGGGACTCTGGACTAAAGGATGTTCATCAGTGGACTGATGGCTTCAGCTTTGTAACTCATTGAGTAAGCTGAAGGATACCATCAGAGAGTAATCCATTAGAGAAAGTATCCCCAGCGGGCTAGCTGATGCTTCAGGTCACTGAATGGAAAACCCTCTGGATAGAATTCACTAACGTATAACAACTTTGACCATTTCTTATGGTAAGTAGTTATCATACTTAACGACCACGATTCTTATGGTCGTGTAACCACTAATTCCTGAAATCAAGGAGGCTATTTATAGAAGAGATTATATCTCCTATAATCTCTTACAAATCTTTAACTACGGACTTGAGTACTCTCCTATAAATAGGGGGTCACATACTACTTGTGAGATATAGAGAAATAACTGCGTGAAAACATACACATAAACATAAACACTTGGATGTGCTAGGGTTCTTGGTTGTTGCCTCAAACAAGAACATACATTTAGTCTTATCCCAAGTAGAAATTTGTGATACCCAGGCATTAAGGTCGAATAGTTTACTTTGAAAAGTGATTACACGATTCCAAGTGATATCCGGTAACCATTCATTTGGTACCTAATTAGGTCATTGATTATCTCTACCCTGTTCTGGGCCCATACCACCAACAATCAAAGTAAACTATTTTGTGATAATTAATGGCTGCTGCTGCAATGAAACACATGGCTTCAAGCTTTGCCAAACTGGAAAAGTTTGAAGGGGTCTTGTAATGTAAATAACTAATGAATGAAGTGGGCTAAACACCCACTAGTCACCCTATTAGCTCCGCCTCTGCTACTCGGTAAAGACTAAATAATCTTTCTCATGCGTAATTAGGCCGAATGGTTTTTAGAATATTGCAAGTATATCATCTTCAAGAAACGTCAAATATTAACTCACAGACGTCAATCGTAACCTACCTAGTATATACTACAACAAACTGGTTCATGAAATTACGAGTTCTGAAAATTGACTTAACACGTTATTGAACGGACAAGTAACGAGAAAGACGATACTTGTGTAGCAAATCATCAAGAGGGGATTAATGTTTTGTAAGGTTTGCCTTGTATTTAGTTTAAATGTTATCATGATTAATGTTTAATGTTATCAACAACAACCATTTGCGTATTTTTATTATTTTTTATAAGTTCGTATGTTTATGTAGTAGTATTTTTTGTGTTGCACTGCCTCTTAATATAATAACCAGTAATTTATATGTTCTTTTTTGATGGTGCATCATTCTTTTGCTCCATCTCATCATATCCCATAAAGTGAGTTTCTTTCATTATTTTATGTTTGTGGTCATATTGTGTTTGTGTTGATTTATAGTATCTAGATTTCTTTGTCTTTTGTGCTTTGTTTCTTATTTATGATTTTCTTAGCTTATGGTTTATATGTTTAGTTTGGTCAAGCTTATGTTTTGATTTTACTTACGTGTTTTTGTGGTTGTTCATGGTGTAAGGAATACAAGATGATTCACAAAGGATGGGGGATATGAACTGAAAGATAAATTATGAAGATTGTGAGGTGATTATATAAAGTTATTATTATTTGTTTATGAACTGTCTCATTCTTATTCATATATTCATCATTAGTTGTCTAATTGATAATCATATTGTCATTGTCTAGTTGTCTTGTACCTACTTGTCTTGTGATAGGTGGCTTGCCCCTTATAAATTGAATCATTGTATGTAATGTGAATAAACACACAGTTTTCACCTTCTTTATGGTATTTTGGATGGGAGCAGTTCTTGATCATCATACCGTAGTGACTATGTTTCAGGCCGCCTTCCTTACGACACCCCGTCAAACCATTCCCCTCAAAATATTTTATTTTCATTTTTTTATTTATATCTTTGAGAGAAATACATTGAATATTCTCGCGTTCTAAAAGGATTTTTGAATTTCTCCCGTAATTTGTGTTGGTGAGAATACTTTGAATTATCCTTCATTATAGGGATACTTTGAATTATCCCGTAATTTGTGTTGGTGAGAATACTTTGAATTATTCTTCGTTATAGGGATACTTTGAATTATCCCGTAATTTGTGTTGGTGATTTGTGCTAAGGTCACAAGTTCTCTTCAATCGTGCAAGGTCCCGAGGTTAAAAGTGTCGTAAAAGGTTTATTATTCCAGTCCAAGCTTTCACGTTTTCGTCGCTCAGACTGCGGGGAAGTGTTAACCTGGCAGATTGACATTATCTAGTCAATCATAAGTGGTCTCATTCTCATCCATATATTCATCATTAGTTGTCTAATTGACAATCATCTTGTCATTGTCTAGTTGTCTTGTACCTATCTTGTCATTGATTAGTTGTCTTGTACCCTTATATATTGTATCGTTGATTAATGGAATAAACACATAGTTTCACCTTCTTTCAAAAACTACAAAAGGGTTATGAAAAAAATTAGAAATTGTTCTTTAAAGCATGAAAGATATATTTCAAGTTATTTACTTATAATTGTATATTGCAATTTCTAATTTATTACTGTAATATATAAGTTTGGTCTAATCCAGTAAAATCAATCAACCAATGCAAATTAGGAAAATATATAGTAGAACAAACAAAGTTTAATTTTTTCAAAGAATTAAATTTAATTATGAACAAAGTCATTTTCAACATATTTATTGGATACACAACCGTGGTAAATCTTAAAGATTTGCAAAGTCAACTTAGTTAATATTCTTATTTACACTCAAGTATAGAAATGATTATGTATTGAGTTAAACGTGTATACGTATAGAAATGATTTTCTAACAAAATATATTTTATTCTTGGTGAGATTTTTAGTGTATTGAAACGTGAAAAACCTAAACTATTTTGAGAAGGCCTTAAAACACACGATCGGAATTTTTTGAAGTAATTATTATCCTTTTTTTTTAACTAAACCTCCTCAAAACATAGGTATAATTGTAATTCAATCAACTTTTTTCTTTTCTTTTCCTTCAACTCAAGAACACAAATATTTTTACTAACTACTTAAAATTTTCTTTCCTTTACCATTCTTTTCTTTTCTTTTACTTTCTTTTCTTATGGCTTAAAACTCGAGAACGCAGTGTAAGAGAATCCAAACTTTTCATCTGGCTGAGTTTATTATTAATGATCACCATCTCTGGAATTCTCTTGTCCCCCCGTAAAGTTAATATTTGCTCTTGGAGGGCATCTTTGAATAGACTCCACTCGGCCCAATCTTAATCTTCGTGGTGTTAACGTGGTATCTGATTCTTGCCCGTTATGTGACGCTAATACGAAGGATATTGAGCATTGCTTGATAAATTGCTCTTTCGCCCTCGCAATTTGGAGGAAAATTTGGATCTGGTGGAACTTACCTTCTCCGGCTCCTTTCCCATCTTTCTCCATCAAGGATATAGCTAATGGCAATGTTGGTTCAAATGGTAGCTCTCGCACCTCAAAGATTATGCATGGCGGTTTCTTAACCACTCTTTGGTCCATATGGAATAGGAGAAACAAGATTGTTCATGCTCAGTCGGAAGATGTTAGGGAGATCATGGGCGAGGACATTTTTACGGCTATCCAAAGGCTTTCGATGAATTGGATTTCTGCTCGTATGACATCTTTTCCTGCTAATTGGAATAATTGGATAGCTAAGCCTTTTGGCTTGTTTAGCTAGGCTTTCTTTTTGTTTTTAGTCATGGTTGTGGCTTTCCTGCTCCCCTTATGTACATTTTGGCTGCCTTGTTGGGGTGTTGTTTATATATACTTTGCTTTTTAAAAAAACGTAAGTTATAATTTTCTTTTGTAGGGTATGAAAAGCTTCTAAAAATTTGTGTATCATGTATGTGCCTCAAACATAGTACGTTCGGTGTGAAAAAAAAGTACTAACTATGAGTGTATCAAAGAAGCATGGTGGTTGCTTTACTAATCTTATCATTGTACCTTCTTTTACTTTCTTTTGTATCATGTATGTGTCTCAGACATAGTTGAAAAAAAAGTAGGTATGACTGTGTATCAAGAAGTATTAGCTTTACCAATCTTTATCATTGTAACTTTTTTTACATTTTGGGTGCTACTATTTGTACCTCTGGTCCGCTAAAAAGTACTAAAAAGGTACAAAGATTCTCTTTTTATCCTTTTTTTACAGTGCAACGCAATTTTTTATCAGTTTATGTTTCGTAATTTTTAACATTTTCATACTTTTGACCTGTTAAACTTTATATTTTTCGTTCCGTATTTTCCGTGTCACAATTTTATAACATATACAAAATTATAAAAATAAAAAAATAATAAAAAACGGCAAAAAAATAAAGAAGGTACAGACGGTGTTTTAGAGGGTACATATAATATAAGCCTTACATTTTATATGCAATACAAGAATTTATAAAAGAATAATATTTTATGACTAATATAGGGGTTGTTGGTTTCTGTATATTTGAACTTTGGATGCCTTATACAATTAACGAAATTTATGTTTATTAGAATATATTCATATATCAATGTAGTAATATCTATAATATCTATACTTCTATACTACTCTATAAAACAATTTCCACCGATTCTTGAAAGTGGAAAACTAAATCCGAATCTTGTGGAAAACTGAATCCTGTTTTTGGAATCTATACTCATGGCTGGCTCATTCATGAATAAAAACGCATACATCTATAAAAAGGGTTGACGCATGGCTGGCTCATTCTAACAGATATACTCTCATTTTCACCTATTTTTGGAATCTATACTCATGGCTGGCTATCATGCATACTCCTAATTTTCACCAAAGGGTTTTTACCGTGGTGGGAATGTACTCTCGTTCAAAATTTTAAATTTCCATCAAAGGGTTTTTTCCATACCCATATAAACAACCATATTTTGGTTATTATGTCAACCCGATAAACAAAAATGGAATCGAAGAATGACACAACTGTTGCCGATGTTGATGTTTTGAAGAATGACATAATTGTTGCCGATGTTGATGTTTTGAAGAATGGCATAACTGTTGCCGATGTTGATGTTTTGAAGAATGACACAACCGTTGATGATGTGGAGGTATTTGTCCTTATCAAACGTTGTCTATATAAATAACAGCTTCATCCTAATTTGTCCTTATATTGTTGATTTGTTTCACAGCTTCATCCCCCTCGTAGCGATGACGAAGATGATGACGTTATTGGCATCTCTAGCGATATTGGTAAGTACATGAAGAGTAATTATACGTTGTTTTCAATGTAAGTAAATTTCTTACAGTATATAAGAAATTGGTTGTTTTGTGGCTATTTTGCTTGTGTGTTTTCCATGAACAAATATTGTTTTTAGTTTGTATGAGATTTCTATATACACTAAGTAACTGATGAAACATATGTATGAGGTTGAAATTATGATTCTCCTTTTTATATTAACGATTTATAGTGACCACAACACACATATGAAGTCTGAGCACGTTCGTCAGTTGAGGACATAACAAGCGATTTGAACAAAGTTAAAAATGAGGGGATATACAAACTCAACTTGCTCAGGTTAGCGTCTCTTTTACTAACATGCTTACCAACCAATGAGGCGATTTGGGTTATGATTTAATTCAAACGAGTCACACACGTCACTTTTGTGTGCAGGATTTTAATAACTCAAGCAACACAAGTCAGTTTTTGATCAGGTACCAAGCTCATGTGACCATTGTTTTTATAGTCTACTCAATTAATTGGTCATTTTGGATCGGATTTGGGTAGACTTGGTTTGTAAAGAGATCACTTCATTGTTGCACATAATAGACTCCGCGGAACATAGAATAGAAAGTGACACCAAGGTTTGATGAAACTTGTTCTACAAAATTTTAAAGATACTACTAAATGGATGGAATAGCTCGAACCATATATATTTTACCCGGTAAATTTGTTATTAGTTTATTGTGCGATAAAATCTTAAGTTATTCTTATTATGTAAAACCATTACTACTTTGTTTTCAACTCAATTAAGTTATTACGTTATTCGTAGTCGTTATCTTTCTTAACTATAAGTTATTCATATTGCAAGTCAAGCTTTACTACAAATCATATTCATATTGCAAGTCAAACGTATGTAAGCAGTTGCAAGCTAATGCTACAAATCATACGTTTTCGTCGCTCAGACTGCGGGGAAGTGTTAACCTGGCAGATTGACATTATCTAGTCAATCATGGTCTGTCCCATTCTCATCCATATATTCATCATTAGTTGTCTAATTGACAATCATCTTGTCATTGTCTAGTTGTCTTGTACTTATCTTGTCATTGATTAGTTGTCTTGTACCCCTATATATTGTATCGTTGATTAAAGGAATAAACACATAGTTTCATATTCTTTCAAAAACTACAAAAGGGTTATGAAAAAAATTAGAAATTGTTCTTTAAAGCATGAAAGATATATTTCAAGTTATTTACTTATAATTGTATATTGCAATTTCTAATTTATTACTGTAATATATAAGTTTGGTCTAATCCAGTAAAATCAATCAACCAATGCAAATTAGGAAAATATATAGTAGAACAAACAAAGTTTAATTTTTTCAAAGAATTAAATTTAATTATGAACAAAGTCATTTTCAACATATTTATTGGATACACAACCGTGGTAAATCTTAAAGATTTGCAAAGTCAACTTAGTTAATATTCTTATTTACACTCAAGTATAGAAATGATTATGTATTGAGTTAAACGTGTATACGTATAGAAATGATTTTCTAACAAAATATATTTTATTCTTGGTGAGATTTTTAGTGTATTGAAACGTGAAAAACCTAAACTATTTTGAGAAGGCCTTAAAACACACGATCGGAATTTTTTGAAGAGCTTAAACTATTTTCGAAAGACCTTTAATACGTAGCAGAAACTATTGTAAACTGAAACAATCTTCGGAAATAAATGGTAACAATGGTGATACGTGCTTGAAGTTGAAGACCAAGTCCAACAGAAGACCAAAGCCATTTACTTAGTTTTCATGCACGTTCATAAGTAGTTGCATGCATTCAGGAACAGAAGTGGACCACTACTTCATGCATTAGTCCCATGTTTATCATGTTAGTTTTATTCCTAAAGTTTAGGAGGTCATGCATTGTAATTTTTAGTATTTAAGTCTTGTCGTATGGAACAATAAGAAAAATGAGAAATTAGTTCAGTAAAGTAGTTCTAGTTTAGTTATTGTTTAAGGAGAGTGATCATCTCAAATCGATCGTCTATCAAATGGTCTGTTAGTCACGTATACCCCGAATATATACACAAAAAGTCTTCCGATAAACTATAATGTTGTGTAAAAAGTAGTTACCTTACCATAATATTACTGATGCAT
>BQNB010148667.1:0-16268 GCA_026074375.1 Tanacetum coccineum | reverse complement strand
TTAAACAGATCCTTATGACTATATAACCTACAAACAGATTAAGATTTGACCTTAAAGAACAAGAATCAACAATCAAAAAGCATTATGAAATTCACAATAAGCCACAAAAAACAAATAAAAAAGCATTTTCTCAAAGTCCTAATCATCACAAAACAACAAGATTTTAGACTATGATTCTAACCTGTTTTTAACACTTGCACAAACTCAAAAACATCACAAAACAACAAGATTCAAAGTCCTAATCAAATAAGCAGATAAAATGAGTTATAAGCTCACAGATTCAAACCACGAATTTTTAAAACCTTAAAAATGAGATTTAATACTTAAACACTTAAACAAACTGAATTTTTGGACTACTTTAAGCTAAACTAAACTGACTCAAGTGTCAAAATGCAATTTTGACCCATTTTGTCCCATTAAAACAGTTAAACCAAACACCCCTTTAACTTTTTAAGACACTTTTTAAAGCTGATTAACAATGACATAAGAAAACTTAATGGAAAACAGATAACAAGTAAGTAAAGTTAAGAAATATTAAGGATAAAAAGAACAAGAATAAGAACTTAAATAAGCTAATGAGTAATAAGCAATTCAAAGGCAGATAAGGACAATTTAACTCAAAAACTTAAATAAAAGGCATAAAAGCAACAATCAAAGACAAATAAGCATAGATAACATAAATAAGCAACAAAAAGCATAAATAAGCAAGAAATAAGCAGTGCTACAGTGAAATAAGCCAAGACTTAGAAAGAAAGAACTTACAAAACCCTTGCTTAAACAGGGCAAACAAATGCTCTTAAGAGCTTATCTACAAGCTCTAGCTTATCAAAGATAAGCTAGTAGTGTCCATAAGCCCATCCAAATCCGGCTTATCATCCATTAAGCTGTGGTATTTGAGGGTGATATTTTTTTATTTTTGTAAAATTTTCTTAAATACCTTATATATAAATGAAAACAGTTTAACAATATGCTTAAATAAGGTCTTTTATAAGCTTAAGAAAGATTATTGATAACTTTTTAAACACAAATGAGTAAAACGGGTTTTAAGATAAAACATTAAATTTCATTAATTCATAAAGAAAACATTACAATATTAAAAGGTTATACTAGAAATAAGCTAAAAATTACAACTAGGTAAAAAACTTAAGAAAAAACTAACTGCCCTCAAAGGCTTACAAGTGAGCTCTATTTATACTAATCAAAAGAAGATTCTAGGAGTGTGCTTTCTTTGTGAGAGCTCTTGCAGGTGTGTTTGTTGTGTGAGAGCCTTCAAAGACTCATCTTGGCCATTGAATTTGAGTAGTGTCCAAGTCATGTCATCATAGCCCTTGATCTTTTGTCTTGTTCTCTTGACGAATGAGGTTGCAAGGGATTGCCAAGGTGGCAATTGGGAGGGATAAGGTTGGTCGACAAGGGGGAGAAGAAAGGGGAACAGTGTTGGTTTGTTATTTTGGCGGGTAGTGGAGACAGGACAACTGAAAGAGATGTACAGTTGTTCCCGCTGTTTTTGAAAGATTGGAAAGTTGGCAGGACAAGCCCCTCAAGATGTATAAGTGCATTGCATCCATTGTCCTTGAGGTATGCAATTTTGGTCCTTAAGGTTTTATAACGGTTTGCACCGTTAGTCCTTAAAGGACTAACGGGAGTTTGTTATAAAGGGGTGCTGGTGGGCTTGTTTGGGCCGGTTATAGTTAAAAGGGACTTTGGGCCTTTTATAAGGTTTAAGGGTTTATAAAGTTTGTAAAGTATAAGTGGGCTGACCCGGGCCCACTTTTAGCAATTTAGGTTTTTGGGTTCGGTTTTCGATGCTCTTTCCAATGCCACTTCCCGGGGTTGACTTTGACTTTGACTTTCTTGTTGACTTTGATTTTGTCTTTTTGACTTCTCACGGTCTTTTCGTTCTCGTGCTCTGTTTTGTTATTTTGGCTTCGATTTTTGTCACTTTCTTGGATATCCGTTACCTGCATAATACAAATGCAAAACATACAAATACAATGTATTTTTGGTACGTTTTTGGTCATTTAAGTCCGTTTTTAGTGGTCAAAGGTATGTGTAATTAAACACATACCAGGAGACTTGATTCCTACCAAATTAATTGTCGAATTGGCAGATGGAACAGTGAAACGACACAAAGGAATTGTTGAGAATGTACTAGTAGGTATTGATAAATTTACTTTCCCAGTAGACTTCATTATTTTAGATATCCCTAAGGATTTCAAGTCCCCTTTGATCCTAGGAAGACATTTCTTGTCTACTGCTCATTATTAGCCTGCATTAGTCAACACATATTTTTAGATAATTAGATCATGATTAGTAGGATGATTATTCATCTCCAATATACATGATATTTATAGATACAAATAGATGGGCTTGAGCCCAATGACCATAATACAAGTAATGATGACTAGATGACTAATCATTATCCAATCATCCTACTAATCATGATCTAATTATCCAAAAATATGTGTTGGCTAATGCAGGCTAATACTCATGTTATTATAAACGTGTTTAAAGCAAAGATAACTTTAAGCGTTGGGAATGTTAAAATTTTATTTAAAAGTAATAAACCTACTAGTAACATAATTAAGAGGGTCTATGCATTAAGTTTGATTAAGAGTACGGAACTTGATTTAGAAGCTAGGCTGATGGGCAACGCGTTAAGGAAGAATAGATCGCATGACCCTAAATTCGAGGATTTCATTGAACTAAATGATCCAAATGAACCCATAGAGAATAGGAGAAATCAAGGTGATGATTTGATGCCCACCATTGAGGAAGGTGAGGTAATTGAGGAATTTAGAACTAGGGATGATGAACTTGATACTGGAATTGATGATTACCCTAGTTATTGCTACTATGGTATGAAGATCCATATAGATCGTGCTCACAACTTAAAGTTTTCATGCATGATAGGATTTAAATTTACGCACACTAACTTCTTCCCATTATTGTATGTCAATGTGATGTCCAAAAAGTTTTATAATTCTATAATGAAAGATAAGATGGTGTACAAAGGGAATAATGTTGTAGGAGCCTTAATGAATGTGCCTATTTTTGTTGGAACCTTTTCTGTTGTGACGGATTTCGCAGTTTTAGAAGATATGGATGCTTATCGTGATGAAGGAATGGGCGATGTTATTTTTGGCGAACCATTTTTAAGAGAAGTTGGAATTAAAGCAAGACAATTCGAAGGGATGATTCCATTTACAATGGTAATGATGAAGTAACTTACCAAATGGTGCGATCACATCCGAGGTTTAAACACTACACAAATGAGCAATGCAACAAGATCCCACCATTACTAAAGGTAAGTGATGAAGATAAGAAGAATGGAATCTCGCATCCATACCAAAAGCTTAAGGGGTTCTACAAAGGAGTCTTGAACTTAGGACCCGATTAGATTCGAGATGCAAAGACGGAAGAATGGCTCACACTCGGGCACGTTAGCGTGCATGAGATGGAATGGTAAAGAGAAGCTGAAGAAAAGTCTAACTTAAAGACTTTACTGTAAACAAAAGTTATTTAAATTTTATCGAGTCTGTCTTCCCAGACATCAATACGGCGTATCCGCTCCATACCATACGGCGTATTGATTTTCTGGACGTTATCAGTCATTACTTTTTATGCACTTTAAAAACATTATTGTCAGTTATGGCAATACAACGTATTCATGCACATGATACGGCGTATTCACCAGACTGACCCGTATTTAGTTTATTTAGTTTAAATTAACCGTATGTACCAAGATAGGAATACATGTTTTTCCTATTATTTACTCAGGACCTCGTGAAAGAAATATCGACGAATATTGGTGGAGAATTTACAAATCTAGAGATCTTGAAGTGTTGGAGTCTTGAAACCTAATCTGGAAATCCTAAAGTGTTGGAGTCTTGAAACTTCAAGGCGGCTGTTCAACATAATCTTGCTTATAAACACAACTTAGAGAATCTACCGAGCAATTATCATGGGAGTTTCTCATTCTAATTCTTTTTAAATTCCCGTATTTAATGTTTTATATATACAACGAGGACGTTGTATAATTCAAGTGGGGGATGGAATTAGAATGTTTACTTGTCCTATTTTTCACACTTAAATGCTTAATTTATGCTCAAATTTAAAAAAAATTCAAGCATACTTTTGTGAAACTACATGCTACATAACCCGCACACAATAACCCTTGTTAGATATTGTGAGGATTTAACCTTTCTGTTTCTAAATATTTACTCAAATTCCACAAATATGATGTGCCGTGATGTTGTAGACTTTAGAACTTGGCTTGGTATATCACTCGAGACCACAATGATGAGTATTATGGATTTAATTGGAGTAACTTGTTTAAATTGGTAAATTTTAGGATTACACCCAAATCGCCTTTCCATGTTGTTTATTAACTAACTACACCGGTTAGTTAACCTCTAGTTTAAACCATTTTTCCATTCTCATCTATAGAGTGATGATCCACTAGAAAAACCCGTAGAGCCAGTCCTTTAGGAATTACACCACGATTTGTTTCGTTACCCCTTACACCTTAACCACCCTGTAAGATTAAGTTTAATTACAGTTGCTAGTTTGCTTAAAGTGTAAAGTTTTGGATTTTCCTGAGTCTTGTGTCTTTTTCAATCTTTGGTGCGTGGAAATTTGCACATCGCAAATGAGAATGTATATTAGTAGTCAAAATTCATGTGATTTTACTACCATCACAATTAATGGTGAATCCGAAGAATAAAGAACTATCGAAGGATTTATCTGGAATTATTATGATCATGAAGATGATGAAACTACACCGAGATTTGAAGTTTAGCTAGCAAAAAAATCGAAAATGAGAAAATACAAAAAAAAAGACCCGTTTGAAATATTCGTTTCGCAAGAGCATTAACGAAGGAATTACATGAAGGATTGATATATCGTTGATGTGTGGAATAAAATCCTCTCAAGTTTCTACTGCTGATTGAAGAAACTATTGCTGGTGAAGATTAGAGTAAATAGTCTAAGTTATTAATACTGTTAGTGTTATAGTTAGTACTGCCAGTACAAAGTGTTAGTACTGTCAGTTTATTAATATTGTTAGTTATTAATAGTTAGTACTGTTAGTTATAAAGTTAGGTTACGCTAAAGTGAAAATGCATAAGGTTATTTTTTTTTTTATATTAGGAATAGATATGCATTGATCACTTGACGCGTTTTGTAAGCCCATTAGGGTTTTCCTTGGTGTATAAAAAGAACCCTAAGGCATTGTTGGTTCCATGATCATTCATATGAATCCTTTAACAACGAAGCGTAGAATCAAAAAGCAGAAATTTAAGCTTATTGATGAATGAAAAGAAACAAACCTTTTTGGTGGCTAGAAAAAACCCTCACAATAATGACTAGCTAATTTTCTCTCTAAAAAATGTCTAACCTAATTTTTGACTAAACTAGGAGTATTTATACTAACAAGGTTATGCCCATTCTAGGCTTTTGTTGGGCTTTTCAGCTTTTTCTTTGTCATCCCAAGTTACAGTTAAAACTTATTAATAACCAACTAACGAGCTAGACTTTTTGTCTTGTATCTTCGAGGGACCGAAGCGTCTTTGTTCGGGTCCATTTATGGTAGCCCAAACAATCTCCCCCTAGATGAGTCATAGAATTGTTTTGAAGCTCACTCGTCTGTCTCTTAGCTCGTTTGTGATAGGTACTCACTTGTTGTGCTTTGGTAATTCAATCTTTTAACACCTGATCTTGATCTTTAGAACTTGATGTGAGACCTGATCTTGATCTTTGACTGTTAAGCTTTACTTCCTGAATTACCTTGGATCTTCCTTTCACTATGACTTTGCATACGCTGAACTTTAGTCTCACATGCTCATATCTGTTGAATCTAGAAAGCTTTGATGATTAACTTCTTCTAATCTCCATAAGTTAGCATTTGAAGAAGACATGATTTTCAGAGATGTGCGGAAGCTTTTGTATGTAAACTTTCTTGATTTCTCATATATGTGAGTAGGATATGAGCCCCCCTCATGTCTTTGCATCGGATACTCCTGTCGTCATCACTATGATAAAGAACATAGTTAAGTCACCCAACAAAAACATTTTGTTAGTAAAATCCACTAATGTGTTCTAGAAAAACATATCTGTGAACACCAAAGGTTTTATATTTTGAAGGGACCCGAGTATAGACGATACTCAATCTTGGCGTTACCATTAACCTCTATTCAGTGAGGATCAATGATACATAGGAATACCGCACCTTGATCAATAATTCATTAAAAAGACACCTTCTTTGACAGAGTTTTTCGGACATACAAGCTAAGTTCCTCTAATACCTAAGTACATTCTAATGTTCGCCGTTCTCTAACCAAATGCCGAAGACTAACACACTATAAGTATTCTACTAAAGAATGTAAAAGAGTCAGTACGATTACTTATCTGCTGACTATACCGATAATTCCTTTTTTCAGCGTTACTTCTAATACAATTAAGTACAGTAAAGCCCGTGGCAAACATGGATTTGAAAAGACATTGCGATGTGCTTATAAAATTTGTTTGGGGCACAAACGGAAGTTTAAATCTGAATGCTCTGATGAATTGTGAAAAATATCCCGAAAAGATATGAAGCGCCTCGGAAATCCAAACTGTACAAGTACATTTATGGAAATCCACTTCACTAGTGGCGCATCCAAAACCAGCGAGAGCATTCATACGAATACCCTGGTGGTACAACATCTCTTTCCTCAGCATTCCATAAGATCACTTTCACAAACATGAAACAAAAGATTCTTTTTCATATATCAAGATACTTGTGTATAACACAAAAATTTTGGTATCTTGACATTTTTGATCATATTAACACAAATGCTCCCCTACACATGTGCGTCCGAGAATCGAAAGATGGTTAGCACATTCATGGATAGATTTAGCTATGTTTTAGAATCAATCGAACATTAATTTATCGTTTTACAAGTTTATGGCACATTTTCCCCCGATCAAAATTAGAAACTTGTGAATGGTTTTGATCTAGAATGGACTTAAAATGTATCAATCTTCCCACAAAGTATTAGGTGAGGTGAAATACACAAATATCAAGGAGGAATTGAAACAAGACCTTAAAGACCCAGACAGAATATCTGCAATCTGTCTTGAACTTGTAAGCAAGTGGTCTGTCAATCTTTCAGCAATAGAAATCCAGCAACAGTACTCCTTTTGACCTGTTAACAACTGTAAGAAATACTGATTCTCCCCTCAAACAATACCCTGTCAATGTTTGATTGTAACCCGAACATGTTTGATAAAACAATGTTTATGAGAAAAATGGTTCGGGCTTAGACAACTTCTTGTACCCTGAAAGAAATAAATGCACTGAAAACGTACACTAAACTCTGGGTTAAGACAGAAGAGAAAAGTGACAGTCTGAATTAACTGTAAGTCTTTTATCTAATTTTTTTTAAACATATACACAATTATACAATGAATGTTACTGTGCAAGATACCTCATCATTCAAAGATGGCAGAAATCCCATTGGAACCAGCCTTGCGATCGCCGAGTCTATAGTCAAAAAAACCGAGAGACCATAGTAACAGTGAACTGTGATCGAGAACAAACGCTGGGTGAGTTCCAAAGGTTTGAGAACAGGTTCCATACTCAAAGTAACATTGGTACGAGGACTAACGCATGGTGTGAATTTCGAAGGCGTAACGATGGGTTCCGTAGACATTCTTGGACCATAGATATCACATAAATTGAAACGTTTACCAGTGGGCTTCCATTGAGGTACAAGTCTCGCAACGTCTCCTTGTATCGTTCCAGGCATTTTTAGAGGTGTTCACAGCGCACTTGGCCTGGTGAGTTTTGACATGCACAGATTTCGTAGAATGAACCACAAACTGACCAATATCAACATACAAATTCCTGTAGTAATCAGCTGCCCTCCTCGCTTTCACACTCTTAGGTCGAAATGACTATGGTTCCGAATGTTGTTCTAGGGTTTGTTTGCGAGCGTCGTGGCAGTTTTGTTTTTGAGAATACGTTCACCAGGAACTGTAGGTTTTCTTATGCGTTTGCACTTGTGGTTTTGTGCGAGTCTTGTGAAGATCTGTGCGGAGCCTTAAAAGTCACCTGCTTCTTTTAGCAACGGGGTCGGTTGAACCCAATGGCTCTTTTTGGTGAACAATGTACTTAGAACTCGTGTGTACATCATTGAAGAAAGTACTTTGGGTTTTCACTAGCTCTGTTGGTCTCACTATTCTTTTTGCCAACAGCTTCATCTTTCATTGGCAATTTTCACATTTAAGATACCATCTTCCTTGAGTGTAAGTTCTTGAGTGGGTACTAGACAGTCGACAGTTCTAGATACCGTCGATTCACATTGGCGTTCTCTATCTTGTACCCATCATTTTGGATCCGAAGGGAAGTGAGGGCGTCTTTCAACTGAGTGACTTCAGTTTCTAGGGCCTGCTGATCAAGGCTACCTGTGGTGGGGCCTACATTCAACATTCTCATGATGTTGAACTGAGTTTCCAGATTCCTGATGGTGTCATCCTTCCTTTGAAGCTGTATTTTAACTGTTAATTATCAACAATAGCATTGTTCAGTTTCATTCGCGGCTCACAAACCTTCTCATTTTGATGACGTCTTTTAGTTTTGAAATTTGAGTATAGATCAACAAACGGCTTTGTAAAGAGAGGATTGGTGTCAGATTTGGCAAGGCATTTGTTGTTTCTCTAACAACCCACTTCAATGCAACGACTCGAGAGTGTCCCTTATCGTAATTTGATGAAGTTCTTTACAACTGCAATTCGATCTCGAACACTTGCTTTCAGATGTAAGCACAAAAGAGCATTAAAAAAAAAAAGATGTCTTTTGCTATATTATCCAGCAATGAAGCGCTCATTGTCATTCCAAGATCGCATCACTCTTTGTAGACGCCTTGTCTTGCAAGAAGATGCTTATTTTTGTCACCAAGGCGCTTGTTTCGCAAACATTTGTCCATAGTCACGTCCCATTTTATCAGACACAGTCGTTTTAGAATAGTAACAAAGATGCAGCAGCAGGTCGTGATCTCAGATGGATTATGTAAGGTTTCACTGAAGCAGATAGTAACAAAGAAGCCTTATCAAAAATCACGGTTTTATGAAAATGATGTATGTTAGGGAAAAGTGATGATGTTGAGAAGATGTTTGGGAAGTATAGGAGGCTTGTTTTGAAAGGGCATCCGTATACTAGGTATTTTGATGATAATATGGTTGCGACTAAGGTTTTTGCTCAAAAGGTGGAGAATGAACGAGCCTATATGAAGAGTTGATGGTATGGTTTATTTCGGTTAAAGAGATTATGCTTATGGTAATTTATGCATTAGTAGAACTAATGTTATCTTGTTTTAAATGGGTCGATTGGGAATATGTCATGATATTAAGGTTTCTTTGATCGTTCTTTGGTTTTGATCTGGTTAATGATGCCATGTTTATATGTTTCTGCTGCCAACAACGATTCAAAGGAAATTAGTACTGCCAGGTATACGATTAATGCTGCTTTGTTTACATTAATACTGCTCGTTGGTTGTTATCATTAGTACTGCCAAGCTTTCTCATTACTACTGCCAAGAGAAAATTTTAGTACTGCTATGAGTATGAAGATTAGTGACAAAATAGTAACACTAAAAAGTGTCACAAATAGTATGGGAGAAAGGAGTATCCAAATTAGTGACACATTAGTAACAGTTTAGTGACAAAAAAAGTGTCGCTAAATAGTATGGGAGGAAGGAGAATACGAATTAGTGATAAATTAGTGACAGATTAGTGACAGATAAAGTGTCGCTAAATGCTATGAGAGGAAGGAGAATGCACATTAGTGACAGATTAGTGACAACTTTGTAACAGATAAAGTGTTGCTAATTGTTAAATTTTTAGTACTACTTCTTTAAAGAGTTTATACTGCTTGCTCTTGGTTTATGTTTATGCTGCTGTCACGATACTATGCTGTCACGGTACTAACAAGGTGGATTTGAAGGCGCACACAATGACTCAAGTTGGGTACGTATATGTTTCTAACGGTTTTAATTATTTGGAATTGAATTCGTTTATGAAAAGGATCAAAGTGTTTACACATTGTACTGCCTAACGGGATTCATTATGTTTGTACTGCTGCAAAAAGTTAGTACTGTCCGTTGAATTTTAGTACTGCCATTGGAAAGTTTATACTGCCAGTTGATAAATTAGTACTGCTGGCAATAAAAGTTTGTACTGCTAGCTATGTCTGATATGGGACAAGACACACACGATGATATCGGACAAAACAGAAACACAACATTTAGTTTTTGGTGTTTACTGTTTGGATTTTGGATTTGGTTTACATGTTCTTAACAGGTTTTAAGGCTCATATTTATTGGTTTAATTGATTACGAAGAGGATTATTTATCACCTATTTGAAGTTGAAGTGGAATTATTTGGGTTTGTGTTTTATCATACCTTTTAGCAGGAGGTAACTTCTTTGTGTTTTCAATGTTGTGACGAAGACTTGACGAATCTAGCAAAGGTGTGTGATTTACAAACTTATGGTGCTCAATGCTCACATTTGCTATCACTTTAAGGAGTTACGTTGTTGTGCTCAGTGTCTCATATAGTTGAGGATTTTGTCAAGAGATTGCGATCTACTTATACTTTAGTCTTGGTATGAGTTTGACGTCACGTGGATAGTGCAAGATATAAGACACAAGTTTGGGTTATTCTACTTCAGCATCAAATTCGTTATACTTAGTTTTCTTCATCAATAATCATTACATAGAGCTTACAGAATTGAAGATTCAAGAAATGGTTAACATATGGGTTTCAGGGGAGGCTTACTGTTAAAATGTTTAACCATCTACATGCACTACTTGAGGGGAAGTGTTTCGTTACTACTGTTGATCTTTATTACTACTGCTAGTTTATATTTCTACTGCTTAGATTCATTTTTCTTATTGTGCGTAATGGTGGGCAATTTGAGTATTGGAAGGCTGAATTGATAGTGTGGTATATGATTTGTAGCTGTTATGATCCAAGTTGCATATCTACAGAAGACCCCTATTCGATGATTACAAAAAGGGGAAGAAGATTACTGTTTATTAATTTGCAGCTTATTATGTGTGGTGGCATGTTCAAGGAGATCATAAGTCAAGGGGAAGCATTGAAGATTGTTTCATTCATGGAGATAGTTTTGTAATATCAAATAGGGGAAGATTGTTGGGTTTATTGATTTGATGATTACAAAACTACATATGCTTAAATGAAGACGAATGAAACAATAAGGGCTTAATATGACACTTTGGTATTCTACATATGGAAGAATTAAAAGCTGGAAGATTTCCATGAAGATATGCATTGAAAAGTCAAAGATATCAAAGATAGCTTCCTTAGTACTCTAGGTTTTCTTGTAAACCCTATATATAAAGGGTATTAGGCGTCTGGTATAGTGCATCCAGAAACATAGAGCTCTCCCAATGAGAGTCTAGTAAACGTGTGCGTGTGTGTACACAGTAGTTAGTTAGTTAATAGTTATTTAGCTAATAGTTAGTTAGTGTTTAGCCTCAAGAATCATTTGGGGCTGTGATGAATAAAGAAAAACCTTGAAAAACATCATTGTTCTTATTGTTATTATTCCGCTGTGTAATGTTTATCTTTGATGTTTATAATCCTAGATTAGATCTAAACAATCTGAGTCTTAAACGATCTTTAGGTTTTATCAATTGGTATCAAAGCCTGGGGGCTCCTGATCTAGGGTTTGGTACAAGGTTTTTATTCGTATGTATTTTCTGTTTTTCAATAAAAGTAATTTCGGTGAAACTGACGATCTTGAAGAAATGGATCTCAAATGGCAAGTGGCAATGCTTACCATGAGAGTTAAGAGGTTCATAAAAAAGACAGGAAGGAAGATTGATTTAAATGACAAAGAGACTGTTGGCTTTAACAGGACAAAGGTTGAATGCTACAACTGCCATAGGAGAGTTCATTTTGCTAGAGAATGCAGGGCACCAAAGAATCAGGGGAATAGAAATAGAGATGCTCTAAGAAGGAATGCACCAGTGGATACATCTACTACAAATGCCTTGGTTGTTCAAGATGGGATAGGTGGTTATGATTGGAGCTTTTAGGCTGAAGAATGCATCACAAACTTTGCTCTAATGGCCTATATATCCTAAGGTTCATTAAGTTCATCAAGTTCAGACTCTGAGGTACATACTTGCTCTAAAGATTGCTTAAAATCATATGAAACTCTTCAAAAACAGTATGATCAACAGCGTGAAGCTCTTAATAAATCTAATCTAAAAATTATAGGTTATCAAATGGGATTAGAATCATTAGAAGCTAGGATAGTTGTTTATGAAAAGAATGAAGCTGTTTATGAAGAAGATACTTCATTTTTAAAGTATGATGTCCAAGTGAAAGATATTTCTATCAAAGACCTTAAAAATCAGTTAGAAGAAGCTTTAAAAGAGAAAGATGATTTGAAACTTAAACTAGAAAAATTTGAAGAATCATCAAAGAATCTAACTAAACTGATAAATAGTCAAATAAGTGCTAAAGACAAAGCTGGTCTTGGTTATGATAGTCAAATGAATGAGAGTGAAGTGGTTCATAGTGTGTTTAACAGTAGAGAAAGTGATGTAGATAATAGTCCTGTAAATGATAGATTCAAAACAGGTAAAGGGTTTCATGCAGTTCCCCCTCCCTACACTGGGAACTACATGCCCTCAAGACCTGACTTATCCTTTGCTGGGTTAGATGATTCTGTCTATAAGACTAAAGTGAGTGAAACTATTACTACTGCATCAAAAACTAGTAAGGATAATTTGGAAAAACCTAAAACTGTTAGGCCTAGTGCTCCTATCATTGAAGATTGGGACACTGATAGTGATAATGATAGTGTGTTTAGACCTAAATCTGATCAGACAAAACCAAAGTTTACTAAAATCAATTTTGTCAAATCTGATGAGAATGTGAAATCTGTTAATAAGGAAAACACACATAAGCAAGTAGAGTATCCCAGGAAAAGTCAAAGTCCTAGGGGTAATAGAAGAAACTGGAATGGAATGATGACTCAGAAACTAGGGAATGGTTTTTGAGTTTATTAAGAAATCTTGTATTGTTTGTGGGAGTTTTTAATCATTTAATCAAAGACTGTGATTTTCAAGATAAAAAAATGGTAGAACCACCAAAATAAATTTACTCAGCCACATCCTAAAAGAAATTTTGTTTCAACACCAAAATAAATTTACTCAGCCACATCCTAAAAGAAATTTTGTTTCAACATCAGTTGTAACAAAGTCAGGACAAGTACCCTTTAATAACTGCTAAGGGCAAGTCCCTCCAATACAGCAGGCATCAGATTAGTACACCCCACCCCTACCCCCCCCCCCAGGCCTGTTACTAAGCTGCCCCTAAATTAAAATGAATGATGCATTACCCCAAAGCATATTCTTATTTTAAAGCACATTCACCAGTAAGAAGGGCTTTTAACCAAAAATCAGCAGCTAAAACCAATAATCTTAATGAAAAAGTTAAAACTACTAGAGTTAACAATATAACTACTGATGGGCCAAAATCAATAGTTAATGCTGCTGTGGAAAATTGGGAAAATGCTGTTAAGTCCTCAGCATGCTAGATTTGGAGACCAACAGGAAATGTTATTGACCATACCTCCAAAGACAGTGGATCATACATGCTTAAAAGATTTGACTATGTTGATCTACAAGGCAGACTCAAGTCAGTAATGGCTTGGGTCCCCAAGAGAAACTAATTCTCTCATTTTGAGTGCAGGGTAATCCACAATATACTTTACAGGATCAAGGGATTTTTGACAGTGGATGCTCTAGGCATATGACTGGAAACAAGTCCTTTCTTACAGATTATCAAGAGATTGATGGTGGATTTGTTGCATTTGGAGGAAGTCCTAAAGGAGGTAAAATTACCGAAAAAGGTAAAATTAGGACTGGGAAATTAGACTTTGAAGATGTATACTTTGTAAAGGAACTTAAGTTTAACCTTTTCTTTGTCTCACAAATGTGTGACAAGAAAAACAGTGTTCTTTTCACTGAGACTGAATGTCTTGTTCTATCTCCTGACTTTAAGCTACTTGATGAAAGTCAAGTCTTGCTTAAAGTTCCCAGACAGAACAACATGTACAGTTTTGATCTAAAGAATGTTGTTCCTTCAGGAGGTTTGACTTGTTTATTTGCAAAGGCTACAAATAGATATCCTAATTATGGCATAGAGCTTGGTCCATATATAACTTTAAAACTTAAACAAAACTGTGAAGGTAAACCTTGTTGGAGTGGCCTTCAAAGCTCTTTGAAAATGACCATACTTGTGTTGCTTGTCAGAAGGGAAAGCAACACAAAGCTTCTTGTAAGACCAAGCTTGTGAGCTCTATCAGCCAACCCTTACAAATGTTGCATATGGACTTATTTAGGCCAACATCTGTAAGGAGTATCAATCACAAGACATATTGCCTTGTTGTCACTGATGACTATAGTAGGTTTAGTTGGGTTTTCTTTTTGGCCACTAAGGATGAGACTAGTGGGATCCTTAAAACTTTTATTACTGGCATAGAAAACCAAATAAATCATAAGGTTAAAATCATCAGATGTGACAATGGAACTGAGTTTAAAAATAATGACATGAATCAGTTCTGTGGGATGAAAGGGATTAAGAGGGAGTTTAGTGTTGCCAGAACTCCACAACAAAATAGAGTTGCTGAAAGAAAGAATAGGACACTAATAGAGGCAGCTAGGACTATGCTAGCAGATTCATTATTACCTACTACATTTTGGGCTGAAGCAGTTAGTACTGCTTGTTATGTTTAGAATAGGGTTCTAGTGACCAAGCCTCACAACAAGACACCTTATGAACTATTACATGGTAGACCACCTAGTATAAGTTTTATAAGACCTTTTGGGTGTCCTGTGACTATTCTTAATACCTTAGATCCCCTAGGCAAATTTGATGAGAAGGCTGATGAGGGGTTCTTTGTTGGATACTCTATAAATAGCAAGGCTTTTAGGGTATTTAACACTAGAACTAGGAAAGTAGAGGAGAATCTGCACATAAACTTTCTTGAAAACAAACCCAATGTTGTAGGGAGTGGACCAGATTGGCTCTTTGATATTGATTTACTAACAAACTCTATGAATTATGAGCCAGTTACTACAGGGAATCAAACTAATAAGAATGCAGGTATCAAGGATAATGTTGATGCAGTACCTACTCAACAATATATTCTGCTACCATTACTTTATGATAGTCCACAGAGCTCAAAGGATGCAGTTGCTGATGATGCTGGTAAAAAGACTAATGAAGAACCAGCAAATGAAGGTGAAAGAAATGGTCAAGAGAAGGAAGGAGGAGCTTCAAATAAAGAAGATGACCAGAATGTGCAAGATTTTAGAGCTGCATTAGATAATTTACTTGTTCAACAGAAGGAAGGTTATGCTAACAGCACTAACAGAGATAGTACTGTTAGTCCATCTGTTAGTGCTGCTGGGCAAAGTTTTACTAATGCTGATGATCTTCCTACTGATCCTCTCTTCCTACTGATCCTCTCATGCCTAATTTAGAGGATACTGGTATCTTTAGTGGTGCATATGATAATGAATATGTGGGTGTAGAGGTTGACCTCAACAACTTGAAAACAACCATGAATGTCAGTCCTATTCCCACAACCAAAATTCATAAGGATCATCCTAAAAACTAGATCATTGGAGACATAAATTCAGCTACTCAAACAAGAAGGATGACTAAGATTTCTGAATAACATGCTATGCTTAGTTACATCAAAAAGCAGAGGAGAACAAATCACAAAGATTATCAAAACTGTTTATTTTCCTGTTTTCTCTCACAAATAGAACCCAAGAAGGTGACACAAGCTTTGAAAGATCCAAGCTAAATAGAGGCAATGCAAGATGAGTTGCTACAGTTTAGTTTGCAGAAGGTTTGGAGACTGGTTGATTTACCCAAAGGTAAGCATGCCATTAGAACAAAATGGGTCTATAGAAACAAGAAAGATAAGAGAGGGATAATAGTTAGAAACAAGGCAAGACTGGTTGCACAAGGTTACACCCAAGAATAAAGAATTGATAATGATGAGGTTTTTGCTCCTGTTGCTAGGATAGAAGCAATTAGGTTATTTTTGGCCTATGCATCATTTATGGGGTTCATTGTGTACCAGATGGATATGAAGAGTGCCTTTTTATATGGTACTATTGAAGAGGAGGTGTATGTGTGCCAACCTCTTGGTTTTGAAGATCCTTAGTTCCCTG
>BQNB010148665.1:0-16269 GCA_026074375.1 Tanacetum coccineum | reverse complement strand
GAATCAAAGACTACGAGCCAGAGTCAATGATCAACTCATAGAATGCTATAATTCAAATTGTAATTTCTGGGGTGACCTCCCTTAGGGGGGATTGTTAGGTTTAAGAAAAAGACTCGGTCACCCCATGTATTTTCATGTTTAGCATAGCTCGTAGTTTTGTTAGTAATAGTATAATTTATGGTGTTGGGCCGGGTCTTTACCCACTGTAAGCCCACACCATAGCCCGTTTCATAGGCATTTTGTAAGACATATTTAAACCTTCTCCACACATGGAGAGGGTGTTGGTTGAATCATTTGACACACACTCTTTAGTGTGTTTTTCTCTAGTTCTCTCCCAACCATCTCTCTCTCTAACTTTCTCTCTCTAGTTCATAAGTGTGTGAAATTATAGGAACCTACATATTTCTTGGCTTATTTGGGCTTATAGGCCACAAATGGATTCCCAAAATCACTAGGAAAGTGATTTTGATTATTTTTGTGTTATGGCGTATGTTGTGGACTATTTTTGAGGCTTATGGTAGCAACCAAAAGCGATACGTAGCTTAATAGCTTATTTTAAAGCTTAATATACGTATTTCGACTCACGGCCCAATAAGTCTATTTGAGCCGCGGCTTAATGAGAGGGCTTATTGTGGTCCGGATTATTTCTACATATAAGTATATACTTATATATGTAAATGGACCTTGGTTTTGGACTTAAATAGTATTTTAGACTTATATATGTCCTAATGGACCCTTGTTAAGCCTTAAGGCCCAATAAGCGATATGTAGTAGTTATGAGAATTTTGTAGTCTATATAAAATATATTATATATAACTAAAAATCTCAAATTAATTACAGTATAGAGAGTATCCCGTTTGATAAGAAAATTGCTTGAGGACAAACAATATTTTATCTCCCGGATGTCGTATCCCGGCGAAAGGTGAATTTGAAAACCGCGAAGGTATTTTGTTTGATGCTCGAATATAAAATATTATCAATTTTGGATTCTAAACCTAAAAACGCAAAGGGAAAGCAAATAAAAGGCACGCTAAACTAGAATTAAAGGCACAAATGAATTTAAACGACAATTAAACACGTAACGGGAACTTAACGACTAACGGGCAAGCAAAAGTAAAGCATAATAAACTCTAAAAACTTAAAATGCAAATTTAAGAAACTTAAATGTATTAAGATAATTTTTGAAAAAAAAATTATATTTTTTTGATTTTTTTAATTTTTTATTAATTAAAAACAAATTTAATCTAAATAAAATATTAAAAATAGCAAACTAATTATTAAAATACTGGAAAAATTAAGAAAATTACTTTAAAGTATGTAGAATCTAAGAAAAATGCAAGCTGGAAATTTAGCAGAAGAAATAAGCTGAAAATAAGCAAATAAGCTCGTATAAGCAAAACTGGAAACTTGGTTATTAATAAAAGAAAACAAACTTCTAATGAAAAAGTCCCAAGGGTGCGCTGATAAGTGTGTGTGTGTGACGGTAAGATCGCAGGTTCGAGTCCTGGACCTTACCTTTTTGCTAAAATATTTTTTTTTATTTTTCTTTAAAAACAGTTAAAGTTTAGACAAAAATAAGCAATTTTAATGAATGGACTTTTTGACAAAACTAAGTAATAAGCTAGAAAAAGCTACTAGAAAGTGACAGTTTTGCTTATAAAGCTAATGGCATTAAGCTTAACTGTTTGGACTTCTTTTAGACTCAATAAGCAACTAGACACCTAAATAAGCAGAAACAAACCAAGTCCTAAACCTAATAAGCACCTAGGATAAAAAAAATAAGCTAATGTTATAAGCTAAAAAGCACTGAATAGCTGTTAAGACATCAGACACTAAAAACAGATTTAAAAGACTAAGACCACTTTTTAGGCTAAAATTTTAGGACAAATAAGCAATCATAATAAGCTATAAAGCAAAAACAAATTAAGTACTAATCTAAGATGACTCAAATAAGCAGGAATTAAGCACAACAGATAACTAAAAAGCAAAAAAAGTTTAAATGAAAATGGCAGACTAAGCTAATATATTTGGCTATTATGAAACGAGGGATAACTTGCAGACTAATTTTAAGACTCTAAAACTCATTTGACACACTAATAACTAAAAACAGATGAATCTTACACTACAATAAGCTAATTTAAACAAGATACAACCAAAGATAAGCTATATTAAAGCCTTAAATGATATGCAAAAAGAGGTATTTAACTTGAACAAAAAAAACTATTTTACTTGACTGTTTTTAACAAAACTTTCAAAGGGACTATGTGACTTCAAAACAGATGCATAATGACATGAATTTAGCTCATATTGTTCACAAAACACTTACTTCTAAAGTTCATTTTTATAAATCAAAGATTAAAACAAATTTGAAGATTGTTAAAACTAGCAGACTTGGAACTTGATCACACAAACTAAAAACTTAACAATACTACTTTTAGACTTATAAAAACTAAATCAAAGACTTATTAATAGCTACTTAAAACTGATTTGAAAACTAAAAACAGTTTTATACCTTATTTGACCCATTTTCAGTCTTAACCCAAACACCCCTTTAAAATCTCAGGATCCACTTTAAGCTTAAAACAGATTATGAAAACCTTTATAAAGTAGAAACAGATTAAGCATTAGGCATTTTAAGAACATTTAAGCAAAAGTTTCATAAAAATAAGCACTAGAATATAAGCTACACTAATATGCTAAGTTTTTTTGGATTTTCTTAACTGATTTAATCAAAACAACATGAAAGCTAAAAACAGATTGTAAAAGGCTATAAACTAAATGCAATAAGCTACTTAAAGACAGAATAAGCACAATTGAACATTAATAAGCAAGCAATAAGCATTGAATAAGCAGTGACAAAAAATAAGCTTTAAAAGGGATTTTGGAACTTACACAAGCCTTTGCTGAAAACAAGGCTAACACATGCTCAATTTGAGCTTATCAACAAGCTCCAGCTTGTTTAGAACAAGCTAGTATGGTCATATAAGCCCATCCAGGTTTGGCTTATCTTCCAAGTTAAGCTGAGGTGATTTAAGAGTGAGATTTAAGGTGAAATATAAATTTAGTCAAGCTTTAAAGGCTTAACTGAAAAAAAATCTAGCTTATTAGGTATTAGAGAGCTTATTAAGCTTATTAAGTATATTCAAAACACATATTAAACAATTTTGCTTAAAGTAAAAACAGAATTTAAAGACATAATTTAAATAAGACTAAGAATTTTATTAATACTCAAACGTTTACAAGCTTTTTAAAAGAGGAAAAACAATAAGCTAAAAGTTACAAAATAAGCTACTAAAACCATAATAAGCTAAAAACTAGACACCCTTAAGCTGTGTGAGGAAACCTCCTTATATAGCATGAAGAAGAAGGTTCTAGGCCCTTGAGACGCTCCCCAATCTTCAATCCTGACCCTTCAATCTTGACTAATCCCCACGCAATCAATCTTAGCCCTTGATTTCATTCCACGTCCCATCTTCCAATCATTGAGCTTGAGATTGCCAACGTGGCTAGGGGTAGTGTCAGAGGTGTCAGACGTTTCTTCTAGAAGCGTTCGTGTGGGTGAATGGATGATTTACCTTGATATAATCGTTGCACCGTGTGTGAATGTAAAAACGAGGGAGGGAAGGGATGGAGCAATAGTAATTTTGACCCGTTTTAATCGTTTGACCATATTTGACTTGGACTATGAAAATGGTTTTGGGCTTGGTCGTGGATTTGGGCTGGAAATGGATTAAAGGGTTTTTTATGAATTAGAAAATGGATTAAGGTTTATATTTTATAGATACAAGGTTAATGGGCTGACCCGGCTCAATAAAATAGGTATGGGTTGGCCCATTAAAAATGTATACGCCTTTGGCTTCGATTTCTTGCACTCTTTAATTCCCGTGCTCGATTTTGTCCGTTTTGCTTCGTTTTTGTCCTTTTTGTTTGAATATCCGTACTTGCTAGACACAATTCACGAAATACACATATACAATGTGTTTTTATGTATTTTTGGTCATTATTGGTGTTTTAAGCTCGTTTTATTAGGTAAAAGGTATGTGTATTTAAGCACATACCAGGCCTTAAGGCCTAATATGCGATATGTAGTAGTTATGAGAATTTTGATGGACTTTTGAAAGTGGAAATGTATTTACGAAGTAATATTGAATGATATTTTGGGAAAAACGTGTTGGTAAGCGTTAACGATTGAGATTTTGGAATTTTGTCGAAAAGTGTCGAATTTGTGAAAAATGTTGAAAATAAGGTTTGAAACCTTGGAAAACGTTGTATAAACGTACGAGTCATGTTGAAATTTCATAAAAAGTTTATACTTAGAAAATTTCTTAAAAACATGATTTTTGATTTTAAATAATAAAATAATATTTAATTATTTTATTTTATTTATTTAATAAATTCACTAAAAGACGAAAAATATAATTTTTCTCGAAACTTCTCTAAAGTGTTTATTATGAGTAAACGTTTCATTTTAAACCGTATAATGATTATTTTGAAGTGACTAAGGTGTACCGAATGGACTTGTCGAGATATATTTATAATTAATAATTATAAATATTTATTATATTACTTATCTATTTACGCTAAATAGTATAAGTATGTATTATCGAGGAATAAGATTGATATGATTATGGAGTTAAGTCGCCAACCATCACACCACTAAATTATTTTAGGTAATTGTACTACGCGTCTAAACTCTATGTATCAAACATGAAGATTGTTTTGGAATTAGATGATTAAATTGAGACATTAACTGGACTACGTCGTGTAGGGGCGTCGTTGCATTTGCTTGTGTGATTGAGATTTGGTTTCTAAAGACTTGCTTGAGGTGAGTTCTCGTAGCCCCACTTTTTACTGGTTTTTCCGTTGGGGGAAAATGATACTCAAATGTGTTTTGAAATGTTTTGAATTGATCTATGCGAAATGTGGTTTTGTTTTTGGGACAAGTTATGTGTTTATGATTGCTATGTGAATATTATGTGATGCATAATTGTTTGGATCGGATGGGTACGCCTACCCAGGTTTGTGTGTGGTCCTGCCCTAATTTTAGTGCTCCAGCTGGTAGGCTCTTTAGGTACGTAAGTGACATATGGTTATTGATTAGCGGTGATGCTAATGTTGTTTGCATATATTCACTGTCATATATCACTATTATCCACTGTTGAAATATTGGCATGACTTTTGGGTTTGAGGTCAAACCTACGAGCTCACCAACATTATTGTTGACGTTTTCGAGTATCATTTTCAGGTGAAGTGAAAGAAGAGTAGTTTGGTGATTGCAAAGGAATCTCTACGAATGATTACACTATAGAATAGCAATAACCTAAAGATAACTTTATTATCAACATTAATAACATTTTATTAAGCTGTGGGCAGCAAAAAGCCCAATAAACCTCTATGAGAGCTCTAAAGAGATCAACTACTCCCTAGTTTTAGCATCTAACTTATATAAGACATCGACTCATATTTTCGTTCTTCGCAAATTTAAAAAATCATTTGTAAAAACGATCCGTGAATGCTAGACCTAATAAAAACAAGCTAATTATAATTCAAGTCAATCTTGTGAACTTCTGCAAACTCTTGGATATCTTTGTTCAAGCTTTAGAATCCCGTTAAAGTTATAATTCATTTTTCTTCTTATATAAAAATAGAATAGCAAAAGCTAAATTTATATAAGTAAGGGGCAAAGTCTATAGCCTCAAAAGCTCGATCAAGTCAAAATTTATATCTTAAAATGTAACATTTCGTATTTTTAGGTCATTTTATGACGTCATTTATTTCGTCATTATTTCACTATTTATTTTTTTAGTCTCGTGCGCAATTACTTTTAAATCTTATCACATAATTAAATCGCGTAAGCTAAAAATTTTCATTTAACGTATGAAAAAAAAGAGTTAAAACAAGAGAAATAATGATTATACAATAACTATTTCCAGTCAAGAATTATAAAATCTAAGACGCGACTTTATTTTTTTAGGTTACTTTCAGAGTTTTACTCGGTTTCCCTACGCTTTAATTCTCGTTATCATGTCTTGGTCTCTCGATGGTTACATCTCGATATCTATTATCGTATTTCATAAAGGTGAGTTCATAGCCCAACCTTTTCTCTTTTTAATGGTTTTCTTAAACTGTTTTCGGGGTGAGAATACATGCTCATTTACTAAGCAAATTTATTGATTTCTACTACTTAAGTGTTACATGACTAGTTTTACTAAAGCTTCTTGCTTACTACATGATTTTGAGAACATTGAATACCTATATATGAAACCGAGAGTTTCAAACACATTACTTGTTTTACTTTGGACACAAGTGTTTAAATTGTATGCTATCCAGATTATTGCCTGAATGCTATGGCCTAAGAGCCACGAATACTGGTGCAAATCTCTTATAATTACGAATACTGGTGCAATTCCTTTATAATTACGAATATTGGTGCAATTCCCTTATAATTACGAATACTGGTGCAAATCCCTTATAATTACGAACACGGGTGCAATTCCCTTAGAATTACGAATACTACTTCGATGTCATGAGCTTAGTGCAATAATATATGTTTTGGACTTCAGAATACGTACTTAGTCCACCATTACTTAAGTCTTGTGGTCCACTTTTAAATACTTCTTGATTTACTGTATCACTACTTGGATTTCGGAACTGACACTTTGAAATGCTATAACGCTACTTTTCTTCTAAAATCTTGTTTAAATTATTTCAATACCGCTTTTTACTTAAACCTATGAATTCACCAACATTATTGTTGACGTTTTGCATGTATTTTCTCAGGGTATTACTTTGCTAGCTGAGCTTTGGGAGCATTCGAGTTGCACGGATATCAAAACTTTAATAACTCGGTTTTCTTCATGCGATAACCATTTTTCTTTAAATATACAAATGAGTCATGTTTGAACTCTTGTAACTTTTGAAAAAGGAAATTATTGGAACCTGAATTTACTCTGATATTTTAATCGAATGTGCTATTTTAAAACGTCTCTTTTAAGTCGTTTTCTATAACTTGTACTTTGTGCCTTGAAGTCGCACCCCAATGTTACTATTCCGCTATCGTCCGATTTTAAGGGTGTGACAGATTGGTATCAGAGCTGAAATCATAGAGAACTAGGTCATTTTCAAAACCTAGACTATGACCATGTTTTTCAAAATATAGAGTCTCTCCTTGTTTTATCCGATATCCGCGCTTGCTTGCTCCCAAGTAACTTATATGCTTTCTTTTGCATCTCTACTTCTATTACATGGGTAATGAGCATTTAATACTTGACTATGATTTCGCTCTCTCATGTCTATCTTATGATGTCTTACTATTTATCTTATATAGGTCAGTTATATAAATATTGATCATTCTGATTTTCGTGTACTTCCTGATTTCTCATTTACTCCCTTGAGCGTCAATACTGGTATTATATAAGGATACCTATACTTATGGGTTAATTTATTCTTGATCTCTTACGATTAACTTCAACCATTTACGCGACTTTACTTTATTCCCTTTTGATGATATCGAAAATTCGGCATATTTTGTAAATTCTACTAGTTACTTTACCATTCGACTCCGAGTTGGAACACTCTTCTTATGATTTTGAATCGCACATGTTGTTTCGTAATCCATCGTTTTGAAGTCTTCCAGTTGATGGGAGTACGACAATTAACTTGTCACCTCATACGTATCACCTTGGAGCACCTACCTTTAGAACACGACTCTTTACGTTCATTTTGTTGATTGAATAGTTCTTTACGTTCATTTTCTTTGACTACTTCTGCGTTCGTTCGGATATTCTTTATACTTGCTATTATCTATCGCTTTACAAACAATCTCGATGTCAACCCATAAACCATTTTGCTATCATTTTGTTGTCACCCTATGAGCTACTTCACGTTTACTTTATTGACTATTTCATTTCGTCATAAAACTATTTGATACATTTCATACATCACACTATTTTGACGAAAATGAGCATTTCATCGTTGGCCCTCAAATATACATAGCCTAATCACCTATGTATATTTGGTGCATAGACTGATTACCTATGCATTCAGGAAGAACCATGTCATGCTGAGAGTAGTCACCTTAAAACCTACACCTCTTCATCAACACAATTCCGGAAGAAATATCCGCATCTTTTCACTAAACCCGTACCTTCGTCAAGTGTCGCGACTTGAGCCTTGAGGACAAGGCTCTTCTAACCGGAGGAGACTGTAACATTTCGTATTTTTAGGTCATTTTATGACGTCATTTATTTCGTCATTATTTCACTATTTATTTTTTTTAGTCTCGTGCGCAATTACTTTTAATTCTTATCACATAATTAAATCGCGTAAGCTAAAAAATTTCATTTAACGTATGAAAAAAAAGAGTTAAAACAAGAGAAATATGATTTTATACACTATTTCCAGACATGAATAGTGTTGGTTCGTTTTTTATAAAAAATTTGCGAAACATTTTAGAATCATTTATATGATATTTATACGAGTTTTAAATTTATAAATATTATTTTACAAGACGATTGACCTACTCATACGATAACATTATACAAACGATAAAAGCATTTTTTTTGAGTAATAATTAACTTTTTGTATTTATTTTATTTTTACGTAAAGCGTTTACGTTTCGCGATAAATTTCGTTTAGGCGTTCTCGGAACCACCAAAATTTATCTACGCTTCAACAAATACCCATTTTTATTCTCAATGCTCAAAGTTTTATAAAACTTTACCCATATTATCATATTGGCCAAATATTACATAAAGAAATCCACTAGAGCATACACTTCCCAAGTTTACACTCTATGTCTTAAACTATACATTTGTAACTTCAAACAATGCAAGCATTATACCTCAATATAACAAAGATAATTTCTAGCCCTCTTTCCCCATAAAATTCGGCACACCATAGGAGACATTTAGCTAACATTTTATCAACTTGAGTTTGTACAACTTACATCTCATTAAGGCTTAGTACAAGACTAGTAACTTTGACCACTTAGTCTCCTTGTTTTACTCCCCATGTTTTCCTAAAGTCTTGGTCTTTCTATAAGCATTATTGACTAGTCCATGTGATACATATACTAGTAACAAGGAAGAGATAAACACACAACTCATTTACTAGGAAAAAAAATCAACTCATCTCCCTCTTTTGGCTTCCCTATACCCACGTCCCAAAACAAAACCCCTACCCACACCCATATATCAATATTATTATTATTATTATTTTCATTCCAGACGACACACTTTGGGCAATGGAGCTTATGAATATGGATGGGAGTTTCGAACGTGGTTCGGGTCAGAGCCGACACGACCACGTTGAATCATGATGTTTTGCTTGTAGGTAAATCCGAAGCCATAATATTAATCATATGTTATTTATAAGTACATACACGTGATTCGTTTTTATAATCCTCACTATAGTATGTCAACGGAACCATCATCCTAAACTGCTAACTCACTTTAAATTTTGAGTAGTAACCGTTCGAGACATAAATGTATTGTTTTGTTTCATGTACCAAAATTATAAGACTATAAGTAAATTAAATGTCTAACAGACTAACACTATGAAATACTTGAAGCTGTTTGAAATCTTTCAAAGAAAGAAAAAAAACAAGTAAGGCTATGCTCTTCACGTTTGGGAAGAATGATGGATGTTCATGGTTTTGGGTTCTGGGTATGGTATTCGATCAGAACAAAAGAAAATTAAAAGAACTCATTAAAATGAATAAAATATTGTGGGACAAGATTTCTAGACATTCATACACATTCACGTGAATGTGTAGCAAATTATGTAGTCATTAAATTTATTTTTGGAAACAACCTCTCAAAATTTTATAGATGTTATTATTGACCTTGAAGTTTGACTAACTAGCAATTAGTAAAGAAATAATATACAAATAAAAGACTTACATGACATATAATAATGAGAATGTTAATTTGGATAAATTCACAACTAGACCCTTATAGTTATTGTTTCTAGTCCCTTTGTTATTAAAGCTAGTTATAAATAAATATTATAAATTTAAAGTAACACTTTTTTGGCCTATGTCCAATTAAATACTCCTTTCAAACTAGCGTCCAAAATAAATAGTTTAGTTATTGTTATTTAACGTCAATATAATTTAAATAAGTAATGTATCGTCTCAAATGTTATATCAATCCTATATAAACAAAGGTACTCAATGCATTCATTCGTATAATATATATAAAATCTAAGACCCGCCTTTATTTTTTTAGGTTACTCCAGAGTTTACTCGGTTATCCCCCTATCGCTTATTCCTCGTTATCATGTCTCGGTCTTTGGATGGTTACATCTCAATATCTATTATCGTATTTCATAAAGGTGAGTTCATAGCCCCACCTTTTCTCTTTTTAATGGTTTTCTTAAACTATTTTTGGGGTGAGAATACATGCTCATTTACTAAGCAAATTTATTGATTGCTACTACTTAAGTGTTACATGACTAGTTTTGCTAAAGCTTCTTGCTTACTAACATGATTTTGAGAACATTGAATACCTATATAAATGAAACCGGAGAGTTCTCAAACACATTACTTGTTTACTTTGGTGACACAAGTGTTTTAAATTGTTATGTTTTCCAGATTTTTTCTTTTTTTAATTGCCTGAAAGCTATGCATAAAAGCCAAACAAATACTCGGTGCAAACACTTATAATTACGAATAGCGGGTGCAATACCTTTATACTTACGATACTGTTGCAATCCCTAGTAATTAACGAATAGCAGGTGGCAAAATCCTTTATTACACACGTGTGCAGGACCCCAAAGAATTACGAAATACAGCTTCGATTCATGAGCTTAGTGCAATAATATAAATTTTGGACTTCAGAATACTAACTTATCCCGCTTTCTTGCATCCAATAAACTTTATATGCTTTCTTTGGCATTCCTACTTCTAGTTACTGGGTAACGAGCATTAAATACTTGACTATTGATTTCGCCTCTCATGTCTAATCTATAATTCGCTTACTCATTTACTTATAAAGTTCAGTTATATAAAAAATTGATCATATCTGATTTCGTGTACTATCCTGATTTCTCATTTACTCCCTTAGCGTCAATAATAGGTATTATATAAGGATACTATCTTAGTTAATTTATCTTGATCTCTTACGCATTAACTCAAACCATTTACGCGACTTTACTTTATTCCCCATTTGAGATATCGAAAATATTCGGCATATTTTTTAAATTCTACTAGTTACTTTACCATTCGACTCCGAGTTGGAACACTCTTCTTATGATTTTGAATCACACATGTTGTTTCGTAATCCATCGTTTTGAAGTATTCGAGTTGATGGGAGTACGACAATTAACTTATCACCTTATATGTATCACCTTGGAGCACCTACCTTTAGAACACGACTCTTTAACGTAATATTTTGTTGAATGATATAGTTCTTTAACGTTCTTTTCTTTTGACTACCTATCGCGCCGTTCGTTGATAATCTTTATACTTTAGCTATTATCTATCGCTTTACAAACTATCGTCGATGTCAACCTCCATACAAAACCATTTTGCAATCATTTTTGTTTCTCACTCCTATGAGCTTACTTCACGTTTACTTTATTGACTATTCATTTCGTCATAAAACTATTGGACATTCCATACATCACACTATTATTTTGACAAAAAATGAGCATTTCATCGGTTTGCCCCTCAAATATACATAGCTCAATCACCAATTATATTTTGGTGCATAGAACTGATATTACCTATGCTATTCAGGAAGAACATGACATGCTGAGATGTAGTCCACCTAAACCTACACCTCTTCAATCAACACAATTCCGGACGAAATATCCGCATCTTTTTCACTAAACTCGTACCTCGCCAAGTGTCGCGACTTGAGCTTCAGGACAAGGCTTCTTCTAACCGGAGAGACTGTAAACATTTCGTATTTTTTAGGTCATTTTATGACGTCGATTATTTGTCCATTATCACTATTTATTTATTTTAGTTCTCGTGCGCAACTCACTTTAAATTCTTATAACAAAATTAAAATCGCTAAGCTCAAAATTTTCATTACCGTATGAAAAAAAAAAGAGTTAAAACACGGAGAAATATAATTTTAAACACTATTTACAGACATGAATATGTGTGGGTTCGTTTTTTATAAAATTTTGTGAAACATTTTCGAATACAGTTATATAATATTTATACGAGTTTTATAATTTTTAAAAATATTATTTTACCATACGATGACCTACTCCATAACGATCAACATTATACAAACGCTCAAAGCATTTTCTTGATAATAATTAACTTTTTTGTATTTATTTAATTTTCTTACGTAAAACGTTACGTATCGCGATAAATTTATTTATTCAGTCTCGAAAAATTATCTAACGCTCAACAAATACCCAATTTATTCTCAAATAGCTCAAAGTTTTTATCAAACTTTACGCGTTCAAAGAGACGTGCAGATATTGGCCCAAACATCATTTACATAAAGAAATCCACTAAGCATACATTCGCCAAGTTTTACCTCTATGTCTAAAACTATACATTCGTAACTTCAAACAATGCATAGTCATTAAACTCAATATAACAAGAGATAATTTCTAAGCCTCTCTTATCCTATAAAATACGGCACACCCATAGGAACATTTAGCTAACATTTTATCAACTTGAGTTTGTAAAAGAGTTTGTAAAACTTACATCTCATTAAGGCTTAGTACAAGACTAGTAACTTTGACCACTTAGTCTCCTTGTTTTACTCCCCATGTTTTACCTAACAAGTTTGGTCATCATCTATAAGCATTTTGACTAGTCCATGTGAATACATTATAATAGTAACAATAAGAGATAACAGCACAAAAACTCATATACTAGAATAAAACAACAACTTCATCTCCCTCTTTTTGCTTCCTATACCCACTGTCGCCAAACAAAACCCCTACCCACGACCCACACTCCATAAATTAAATCCCAATTTATATTATTAATAATATAAGTTTTTCATTCCATACTACACACTTTGGGCAATGAGCTATAATATGGATGGGAGTTTTCGAACTGTGTTCGGGTCAAGCAGCCGACAATACCACGTGAATCAAGTGTTTTGCTAGTAGGTAAATCCAGAAGCCATAATCTTAATCATAGTTATTTATATAAGTAAATTATACACGAGATTCGAGTTTTTTATAGTCCGCCGCTCTAGTAATGTCAACGAACCACACATCCTAAACTGCTAACATCACTTACAATTTGAGTAAGTAACCGTTCGAGACATAAATGTCTAATGATTTTGTTTCATTAAACCAAAATGTGATAAAGCCGTAGAATACAACGAACATTCAACAATTAACGATTCATAGTACGTGTAACTTTCATAAAGTTGTTCTCAATTGGCACATTTTGATAGTGCGTGTCTTACGTGATTAGGCTTCACGTAGCACATCAATAAACGTGACTCATCATCAAACATACAAATGAGAACACTTTATGAAAGTACATGTACCAAATCGATAATTGTTTCTCGGTACAATACGTACCAAATCGATCAATTGTAGAAAAGTTCGTTGTGTATCTAATGCTTTATGCCCTACAAATTATAAAGACTATAATAAATTAAATGTCTAACTCAGATTACACCTAAGAAATACTTGAAGCTAAATTGAAATCTTTCAAAAAAGAAAAAAAACAAGTAAAGGCTATGCCTTCACGTTGGGGAATACATAGATTGATGTTCATGGTTTTTGGTTTTTCTGGGTAATGGTATTCTATCCAACAAAAGAAAATTAAAAGAACTCCTTAAAAATGAATAAATATTATTGTAAAGATTCTAACATTCATACACATCACGGAGAATGTCTTTAATGTTAGCAAAAATTATGTAGTCATTAAATTTATTTGGAACAACCTCTCACAAATAATCTCGATGTTATATTGACCTTGAATTTTGAATAACTATAACTTTAAGATAAAGAAATAATATATAAATAAAATTACTTACATACATATAATAATAGAATGATAAATTTGGATAAATGTATCTAAAACTGACCTTATAGTTTTTGTTTAGTCCCTTGTATATAAGCAGTGTATAAATAAGTATTAAAAATTTAAAGTAACACTTTTAGGCCATGTCAGTTAATACCTGTTCAAAACTAGTCCAAATAATAGTATATTTATTTCTTGTCTTTAACTCATTATATTTATATGAAGATGTACGTCTCAAATGTTATAATCATATATAACACTCATTGCCCATCATTCGTGAAATATATAAAAAAACATAAGACGCCGACTTATTATTTTTTATGTTACTTGTCAGAGATTCTTTGTACTCGGTATCCTTACGCTTTAATTCTCGTTAACATGTCTCAGGTCCTCTTGATGGTTACATCTCGATATCTATTAGCGTATTTCCATAAAGGGGAGTTCATAGCCTCACCTTTTCTCTTTGTTATGTTTTCTTAAAGCATGTATTTCAAGGTGAGGAAAATACATCACTCATTTACTAGGAGCAAATTTATTGATTTCTACTGGACTTAAGATGTTACATGAGACTAGATTTAACTAAAAGCATCATTTCTTACTAGAAATGATTTTGAGAACTTTACTACCTATATAGAGAAAACCGCCGTTTCGAACACATTACTTGTTTTACTTGGACACAAGTGTTTTAAATGAAATGCTATCCAGCTTATTGCTGAATGCTATGGCCTAAGAGCCACTAATACTGGTGCAATACCCCTTAAATTACGCAATACTGGTGCAATTCCTTATAATTACGAATACTGGTGCAATTCCTTATATTATGAATACTGGAGCAAATCCTTATAAGTTACAACACGGTGTCAATTCCCAAAGAATTACAGAATCCTAGCTATCGAATGTCATGAGCCTTAGTGCAATAATCTTTGTTTTTGGACTCGGTAATACGTACTTATCCACTATACTTAAGTCTTTGTGTTCACTTTTAAAATATCTGATTTACTGAATCACTACAATGGAATTTCGAAGCAGACACTTTGAAATGCTATAACACTTACATTTCTCTAATAATTTTTAAATATTTCAATAACCAGCTTTTTACTTAAACCTACTGAATCTCCAACAATATTTGTTGAACCGTTTTTGCATGAATTCTTCACAGGTTATTACTTTGCTAGCGAGCTTTGGGAGCATTCCGAAGTTTGGCGAGTCGATATCAAAACTTTAATGACAACTCGGTTTTCTTCATGACGATTAACCTTTTTCTTTAAATATACAAATGAATCATGATTGAACTCTTTGAACATTGAAAAAGGAAATTATTGGAACCCTGAATTTACTCTGATATTTTAGATCGAATGTGCTATTTTTAAAACGTTCTGCTTTTTGATCGTATACGTCTCTTTTGAGTCGTTTTCTGTAACTTGTACTTTGTGCCTTGAAGTCGCACCCCAATGTTACTATTCCGCTGCCGTATGATTTTGGGGGTGTGACATAAAAAGACAAAACTACGTGTCAAAACACTTATTCTATTTTTGAATTTTTTTTAATTTTGGCATATTTTTGCTATTTTTGGTGGAAAAATGGAGTTACGTGAAGACAAGGAAAATGCAAGTAAGATCGAATCGAAAGACCCCCCCATACTAGAACTACACATTGTCCTCAATGTGAGACTGTCACCCCCATACTAATTTCAAGGCATAATCCAATTATTAAGGGGTCTCTACGCAAATCTAAAGCCGTTTATCAATTATGCTAATAGATAAACGTTTAATCAATAAGATCTAGGATATCGGATTCCCATATATAAGCATGCGAAGGATTGAAGATCGAGTGAACGATGGACAATACCACGAGCACGAGAGTCTTCAAAATCCGAGCAATCCTGGACATAAAACACAAAACACGAAACACGAGAAAGGAAGAGGTGAGCCTCCTCACATCACACTTATTAGAACAATTGTACTAATATACTACTACTAGGGATAAGCATGGGTTGCCACCCACGAAGCACTTATTTTTGTTAACCGAGTCTTGAGCCTGACTCGATCCCCAAATTTAGTGGTCCATGGGGAAAGTTTAGAGATCCGGGACAACCATTGGTGGTATGTACCCTCCAAAATAGTGTTTAAGTCTATGACCGTTCACCTTAAAGTTTGTTCCGTCGGTTTGAGATAACTCGACGGTACCATAAGGGAAAACTTGAGCAACGGTGAACGGTCCGGTCCAACGGGTTTTGAGCTTGCCCGAGAAAATCTTTAATCGAGAATTGAAGAGAAGAACTCGATCACCAACGTTGAAAACGCGGTTCTAAA
>BQNB010148663.1:0-13425 GCA_026074375.1 Tanacetum coccineum | reverse complement strand
ATCATCAACCAAGCATAATCTCGTTTTGCCATCTTGTAAACTTTGCCATCTGGTAAACTTATGACTTCTGGACCGACATGCTCATACCTTTGAAAAGCTTTAATAATGCATCTTTCTTGAATTTCTTTAACATTAACACTTTTTTGCTTCAAGAAGGATGTACGGTATCAGAGAAGCGGAAGTCTTAAAACATGTACTTGAGCATTTTATATTTGTCGGTTAGGTATGAGCATGTGGCTATGAATCTTGTGAGCCAGCTGGAATCAGGTACCTTCACCTCCATCTTTAAATATCCTGCATTAAAACAGTTAGCAATAAAGCGAGGGGACGAATATGGCTTTGTCATTCGCCCGTGGTTGGTTGGAGTAACCCTCGAATCCGTGAGGATCGACCTGTGATCGATTAGATTCAATTTAAGAAGAATCTCCTTGACAGGATTTCCAGCTGAAGTATCGAATCTTTCTAACATATAAGTATCATATTCATCAAACTCAGCATGTTCTCATTATCGGAACGTCTCAAAGCAGACATCACAATAAGAGTGAACCAGCGAGTTACTATCTCACTGATTGAAATAAAAAATTGATTTAAAAATCAATCGACGTGTCACTTGCTAAAGTGGTTTTGTGACACATCGAGAGTGTTAATCATTTCAAAAATTCATCATCAATCGTCAATTCATATCCTGGAACAAGTTTGATTCTTATAGAATCGCACCATCGTTTCTTTCTAGTTGTCACAAGTTTGATTCATATAGAATCGCACAAGTCACCTACCATGAGCTTGTTTGATGTTGGCTCAAGCAGGATTTCCATCTTCACTATGAGTAATATCACTCAGATGTTCTGGCAAAATCACAAGGATAATGCGTAGGACTCTTAATATATATCTTGTTATTCACATTGTGTGACTTAGCAAGCATAATTTGACAAGTGTCCTAATGAGATTTATGGATGATCTCTTTTGGCTCTAGACTCAATAGTGCACTTTGTTTTTAGTGATCGGAGGCTGGAGTAGATTGCCACCTTTTCAATATCAACTAACTTGGAGTGAGAAAGTTGATAGAAATGCGTGTAATCTTCGTGAGAAATGAAACAAGAGTCTATTGAGAGACCTTGAGTGGATAGGGAGGGTTGTGCATAACGTCACTAGGTCCATGACTGTCTTCAATGTCAGAAAACAACTTAGTGTTTCTGACAGATTATGTATTGACCCGGTTTCTGCCTAAGTGTATAGAGGGCTTCTTTCTTTTCACCATTTATCCTTACATTTCTTTTTCATTCTTTAACCCATTCAATGCTTACCGATACTTCATAACTAACACCTTGTTGGGTTTATTCCAGTGTTAGCTCCAACTCAGTTAGCATTATTCCCGATTCTCACTTTTTCTCCTTTTGTATCATACCTAAGGACTTCTACACTATCTAGTGGATATCCGTGGGTAGATCCCTCCGGTTCTGGCTGGATCATGGGATTTGAATACCTATGCCAAACCACCTTATAACTCTATAAATTTAAGTACATGGTCGGTCTTTTGGGTATTCCATCTCAATCAAAACCAAAATCATTGAAAATTTCAATCAAAGTGTTTGATATAAATGTCAAAACGATTTACACTTTGAGAGTTTTTCATTATCACTAAAAGCTCCCCTTAACATGTGCACCGTAATCGTAGTACATGCTAAGCGTAGAGTGTATTGAGTCCATTTTATATGATCGCATTTCAGTACAAATTAGATGAAGTTTAATCATATTTTCTCCCCTTATCCAAAATGTTAATCCCTTGATATTTTGAATATCAATTGATTAAACGTTCGGGGACAAAATGTTACATAATCACTTTTAGGAACATTTTAATGCTCCCCCTTAACTTTTGAGGGTCTATAAGATAGTGCTTGAGTACAATAATTTAAAAAATGTTGAATTTACTAAGAAATTCTTGAAAATTTTATACTCGAGCAACTCTTAATTCAGCACAATAAGATCACACTTACATCATATATTATGATTCCACAAGATTTATTATTCATGAGGATTGACCTGTTTTGATGAGGACATCATATGATAAATCATATGGTCCTTTGCAGTAGCCAAAAGTCTCCCTCGTACGGTCTCCGACCAACACATTTCTCCAAGCTCCGCATAATCCTCCTGGTCTTTAGCTGTTTATCAATTGCCTAGATCATAGCTCGTGCTTTATCTCTATCACTTTGTCTCCAGATAGACTATGGTTGATACTTCATCCAAATTCCCTTTAGACGATCATCAAGATCCATCCGAACATCATTGAGTGTATCATCACTAAACTTGTGTAGTTCGTCAATACGCATCAATCTGTTCTTCTTGTCTTTGTTCTGGTAAATGAAACCTCTAGGATTGGAGTATGTTGTATAAGCTTCCCTTCATTTAAGATCTGATATGTACGTATCCAGCTTTGTGAGGTTGAGCTTCTTTTGGTAACTTTCGACACTTATTGAAGATCTTCCACACGCCTTTGGATGACAATGCTTCTTAAACATTCGCACGGAGACATTAAAAGCTAGGCGTTCTTTAATAGTGAGATTTGTCAACTTGCCTTGAACAAGAAGAAGCAGCATGTCTTTGATGTCTTGGATGTGAAGCCTGTTGAAATCGCCTTCTTTGAATTTATACAGCTTGTCATCATCTCTACGAACAATGATCCAATCCAGATGCTTGTAATTATGCCATTCGACAATTTGAAGCTTTGTGACAGCAATGATTCTGCGTTTGGAGTAGACATCACAAGCAGATTCCTTATTAGCAGCACGTTTTTGGCCCTAATGTGAGATTCCCCAAAGTGAATATTTTGGTCATAAGCTAACCTGCACATGACTCACATTCTGTTAGGACCAATCTTCAAACCGATTTGATGTGCTTTATAAACTGCATCCTTAGTACCTTACACACTGAAGTTATATATGTTCAGCTTGACACACCACCACTTAGATACACAAGGACGTTGTTAATGAAGTGATCAAAAGGAATGACTTGACGACCTCGAGAATTAGGTATCAATGGTAATGGCTTGCGCAGATCATGTGGATATTGCTATCCTTCAGGGTTGTTCCTATCTAATTGATCAATGGTTGCGTTGTAGACTTCTTCAAAGAAATATTCTAGCTCCACCAGAGTCTTGCATGATCCTTTCATCAGTTCGAATGTTGGACCGGCTAATAATTCTAGAGTCAGAGTATCACAAAGTATCAACTTTAAGCTTATTCATTACGAATGCTGAGAAGTCTAGAGGAGTATCCATCAGCTCATTAAATGACTCACGAGTATCTTCTTTCTGAGTCAAAGTGCTTAGCCAAGGTTGAACTGGTCCATGAGCAGCAGGCAAAGTCTTGTTCTAATCATGATTAGGAGTAGGAGGTTTTTCCGGTTTTTGAAACCAATCAGGAATCTGAGAGGTCTATTCATCAGGTTTATCTTCGGTATCTCCTGTTATAAACTCCTGATGTACGGGTTCTTCTAAATCTTCAGCAGTGTGCATTGGCTCCTCTGCTTGAGTAGACTTGTCAGCAGACTTGTGATGAGATTTAGACCCTTTAGTAGACTTGCCAATTGTCTTGGAGGTCTTTTCCTTTTGTGGACTGGTTGACTTTGGTTCTTTTCTAGCTCTTCTTCTCTTGGACCCCTGGTTTGATCTAGCGGAGGGTTCTTCGTCTTTATCCTCATCATCTCGACGTCTTTTAAACGAGACAATATCTCCATACATGTCAAGTGTGAGTTTGTCACTTTCGTAGGCGTCAACCAATGCTTTGTAGAGATTCTTCTGTTCATCAGATCTGTAGATAAACTTATTACTTTCCATCATATCTATGAGAATATTTTTCAGCTCAAGTTCAGAAAGGTTGGCGGCTATAGCATGGGATGTCTTAGATTCATTGGATAAACGAGTAAGAACCTCTACTTCGAGTTGTTCATTTACATTCTTCTCAATTTTTGGCAAAATCTTGGAGACTTGTGCTTTAACTTATTCTTTGACTTGATCCTTGATTATTTTCTTAATGTTGTCATCAAGTTTATTGAAAAAAAATCCTTTTGGTTTTTTATTGTTTTTAATATATACATATTATACAGGATATCAGAATAGGTACCACCACTATTCTTCAGCTTCATCTGCCAACTGTTTCAGTGTCTCAGGCGTAAAACTTCACATTCCCAGCTTGTTGATAAGAAATTTAGTTCTTTCTCTGCATAGGGATTTAGTGAAGATGTCCGTTAGCTGATACTCCATGTTGACAAAGTAAAGCTTTACTACTCCATTCTCCACTTGCTCTTTGATGAAGTGGAATCTGATGTCAATATGCTTTGAGCGAGAATGTTGAACATTGTTGAAGCATAAGGCAATGGCGCTTTTGTTATCATAGTACATTGGAATTTTATTGAATCCAAGGCCATAGTCGGTAAGTTGTGATCTCAACCAAAGGATTTGAGCACAACAGCCAGATATGGCAATATATTCAGCTTCCGTACTGGATATCGTATCGCTTTTCTACCTTTTTGATGACCAGCTAACAAGTCTGTCTCCCAATAATTGCATACATCTAGAAGTACTTTGTCTAGTATCTTGGCAACCCATGTGATCAGCGTACGCATAAGCTGTTAGAGCAATAGAAGAATCCTTTGGATACCAGAGTCCTCGATTTACAGTTCCTCGTAGGTATTTAAAGATCCTTTTTACAGCATGGAGGTGCTTTTCGGTAGGCTTTGCCTGATACCGGGCACACATGCATACAACAAATGTTAGGTCTGGTCTACTGGCTGTAAGATACATAAGGGTGTCAATCATTCCACGATAGTGTGTAGGATCTACGACTTTCTGTTGAGAATCTTTTAAGCTCATCTAGGATCCGTTTTACAGATAATATTGAATCACGCAGCGAAATAATAAGAAAGCAATATTATCAAACAAGGTTTTATTATTGAACATTGCACCTTTACCCCAAACACTATAATTTGGGATTACTAACTAATAAACTAACTATTTTGTAGGACATGTAAACCCACTCAAACAACATGTTTTCTATCTATGATGCACACACACACACACCTTTGTTAGACGACTCTCATTGGAAAGCTCTATGTTTCTGGATATGTTTTTCTAAATGCATGGACCATCCTTATAGAATAAGGAGTCCTAGGCTTTTAAACAAGGAAACTGAATTATAATTATTAAAAGAAAGAATCAATAAAGTATTCGAACATTATCTCTCATTAAAATTCATTCTTATCTTATTTTCGACCAAAATCTTCTATATTTCTTCTACACTGTAGATCTACAGATGGACAATTTTGTCTTTCTTGTTTCCAATCATGTTTCATTCCTTTTATTCACTTTGTCTCATCAAATCAAGAATCACCCAACAATCTTCCCCTATTTGATGATGACAAAACAAACAAAGTCTCGTACGAACTTCATCATAAAGCCAAAGCTTCCCCTGAAGTTGAGATGTCATCATCTCCCTGAATGAAACAAAATCTTCAATGCTTCCCTTTGACTTAATATAAGAATTAGAATAATTAAACAAGTCACCACACATAATAAGCTGCAAATCAATAAACTTGTAATCTTCTTCCCCTTTTTGTAATCATCTAATAGGGGTCTTCTTGTATAAATGCAACTTGGATCATAACAGCTACAAATCATATACCACACTACCAAATCAGTCCTTCTAATGCACAAAGTACCCACCTGAACTTAATAGATACGCAAAATTGACTCTGAGTAGTAGAAATATAAATTGGGAGTAGTAATAAATGACTAGTAGTAGTAACGAAACACTTTTCCTCAAGTGGTGCATGTAGATGGCTAAACATGTTATCAATAAGCTTCCCCTGAAAAATATGTTAACCATCACTTGAATCTCGAACTATGTATGCTCTATGTAATGATCACTAATGAAGAAAACTGAGTATAACGATTTTGATGAAGAAGTAGAATATCCTAAACTTGTGTCTTATGTCTTGTACTATCTATGTGATAAAGAAACTCACCCTTCTTCTTCGAGAGTAGACCTGAATCTCTTGACAAAATCCTCAACTATATGAGACACTGAGCACAATAACACAACTCCTTTAAGTGATAGAAAAACCGTCATTGCTAGATATGTCAAGTCTTTGTCACATCATTAAAAGTACGAGCAAGTTATCATTAAACGTTGTAAGCCGTTTAAGATATAATAAGAACACTCACCTGTGAAACTCAACTACAACATCAAATAAGTGATAATCAATCCTCTTCGTAATCACCTATTCAATAAATCTCCAAAACAAGCCTATGTAATCATTTAAGAACCAAAAACCAAAAATCTTATGTTGTCCAAGAACCATTTGAACAAACTAATAATCAACCGCTGTTGTGTTGTGGAACCAACCTGTTTCCAATTTGAACATCAAAATAATACTAGATTTTCTGTGGTCGTCCGATAAACCCTCCTGTGTGTGTTTGTCCTGATTAAGCAACAACTAGCAGTATTAATACTTTATCGACAAGGCTAGCAGTTGTAATTGCTTCTAGCAGTACTAACATCCTTTAACCCAAACATATTAACAAAGGAAGCAGTATTACTTAATTGAACCCGACGGTTATTAACTCTTAAATCAATAGCAGTAATTAAATATCATGAAGCAATATAACCTTTTTAATCCTAAGAAGTAGTAACTACCGCTTTTACCACAGGCAGTATAACTGCTTTTTTAACGCTATCATATTAAACCAACAATAAGAAACAGTAGTAACTGCTTTTTATACCTTAGAAGTATTAACTCATGGAACTTACTATTGTTTCTTCATACTAGTCAGCACAAAGTACATTAGCAGCATTAACCATCCTTGACAGCATTAAGTATATACTTGGCAGCACTAAGTATATACTAGCAGCATTAAGTATGTACTAGTAGCATTAAGTATGTACTAGCAGCATTAAGTATATACTAGCAGCATTAATATGTACTTGAGCCCTAGCAGCATTAACTGAGTCGAGCAGCACTAATTTAAACAAACAGCAGAAACTATATCCAAGCAGCATTAATCTTCTTTAACAAACCAATTAACTTTGTATAACAATCCAACAGTAGTAAATGCTAACCCAATGCATAGTATTCATCATATACCAGTGTGTATACCAGCTGATCAAGACCATTACCATTGAAAGTTTCCATGTCTTCTGATTTAAGCACGATAATGATCAAGAATAACATTAACATCCTTCTCTTCCAAATCATGACCACCATAGATACCATTAGTGCAAACCCCAACTTTATACAATCACGGGTTATCAAGAAAACCTTAAAAGAGTTTGAATGAATTCATACCAAGCCGTGTATACACGACATCAGATACGAAAAAAATATACAAACCCTAATTGTCTAGGGTTTGATCAGTTAGAGTACAACGGATCAAAAAGAAACCCGAACACAGTAACAAAGCTTACAATCGAATTGCATAACCTAAACAGGATAGAGAGGAAACGATTAAAGCATCATTAATCGCGACTGTGAGATCTTCCCCAGAAAAACCTCATTAAACTTTCACCAAACGATTCCTGAAAATTAAGGTTTTTAGGGTTTCTTCAAAAACCTTGTGATCCTAGATCGAGAGCCACATGGCTCTGATTCCACATGTTGAGAGTCTTTTAAGCTCATCTAGGATTAGTTTTACAGATAATATTGAATCACGCATCGAAATAATAAGAAAGCAATATTATCAAACAAGGTTTTATTATTGAACATTCCACCTTTACCCCAAACACTATAATTTAGGATTACTAACTAATAAACTAACTATTTTGTGGGACATGTAAACCCACTCAACCAATATGTTTTCTATCTATGATGCACGCACACACACCTTTGCTAGACGACTCTCATTGGAGAGCTCTATGTTTCTGGATATGTTTTTCTAAATGCCTGGACCTCCTTTTTTTCTAAACTGCCTGGGACCCATCTTTTAAATAGATAAGATCCTAGGCTTACAAGGAAACTAATTAATATATTAATGAGAGAATCAATAAATTATTCAACATTATCTTCTCATTAATATTTATTCTTATCTTATTTTGACCAAATCTTTATTTTTTTCTACATCTTGTAGATCTTCATGATGAAAATTTTGGTCCTTCTTGTTTCCATCTTGTTTCATTCTTTTACTCACTTTGTCTCATCAAATCAAGAATCCCAACACTTTCCCTTGTGTGTCTTCATCCAATTTAGATTTCTCCACCATGGGAGTATCCACAGGGTTACTAGATTCCATACCATATTTCTTTAAAGATTCTAGAGCATATTTAGACTGGTTTAAAAAGATGCCTCTAGGACTTTGTGAAATCTATAGTCCTAGAAAAATGATTTTTTTCCAATCGACATCTTAAACTTTGAACACGCTTATCATTTGAAAATTGGTCACATAATTCAGGTGTAGTAACGACAAAAGATAATCATCAACATAGATTTGTACCACAGGAGATATCTTTGCCTTGTATTCTGAAGAACAATGTGGATCCACGGTTCCTTTTAGAGAATCCTAAGAAGAGTAGACACTTCGACTATAAATTCGACCATGCACGTGAGCTTGTTTCAACCAAAGAGAGGCTTCCTACGCATGTACAACATGATTCGGATGTCTTGATCCACAAACCCCGTCTGGTGACTACTGACATAAGAAACTTATCTCGAGTAGAATGCCATTCAGGAATGTCGTCTTAACATCTATTTGGTAGACGATCATATTCATGTGAGTAGCATATGCGAGGAAAATTCGAATACCATCAAGTCTAGCTACTAGAGCAAAGGATTCCTCAAAATCAATTCCCTCTTATTTCATCAAGTTTTACCTTATAAATCCATTTTAAAGTAATAACCATCACTTTATCTGGATGTGCAACGAGTTCCCAGACTTCAAGACGTTCAAAATCATGTAGCTCCTCTTGCATTGCTTCAATTCAACATGCTTGAGTTAATGCATTTTTATAGTTCTTTGGTTAAACTGATGCGAGAAAGGCATCGTAGTAACAAAATAAAGCTTGTTCATGGAGTTGGAGTCTTGTGGAAACAGGTCTTTTGAGTTCAGCGATGATGTTTTCTAAAGGATGATCCTTGGTCCATTTGGTAACGTGTTCTGAGTTACGAGTAGCAGTATGCAACAAATATATGGAATAATATCCGAATAAGAAGATGCTTCAGAATCATTTATTTGGAATGGAATACCAAGACCGATCGATATTCTGTGTGCAACATCTAAGTCATGATTGTCTTCTTCAACATCGTTAGAAATGACAGGAGATTGAGTTTCGGGTGTTGTTTGAGAGTTACTAGGTGATAGGTGCAACAGATCAACATTGTGAGGAAGGTAAATGTTGATACCAGCATGTCTTGGAGCTACTACTTCAGCAATAGGCAATTTACTAAAAACATTTTTTTGTTTTCAGGGTTGGGCGATCACCACTTTGATGGAGGGTTGAGTAATTCATCAAACAGTGGGTTAAACAAAATATCCCAATCAATCTTAAAGGTGGTTACAGAACGGTGTTGAAAGAGAGGTTTGGCACGAGTCCTGAACTATTTGTTGCAGGAGTCATTTCATGAAGTGCCGGGGTCCCTGCACACTGTGTTCAGAATAGCCATCTGCAGTCAGCTCATCAAATATACATAATTGTCTCAATGATTCGTCTGGTACGTCAGTGATGTGTCGTTGTATGTTGTATATTTTATTGTTTCAAGTTTTAAATTTATATTTTGCTGACTCAACTAAAAATAACACTTTAACAGGCAGTGTACCCGATCGGTAGTAGTTTCGTGGTAAGTAGGGTGTCGATCACTGAGAGCGAGGTTAAATCTATCAATTTAATTAATATCTTGGTTATCTAATCTATGTTAATTCTATTATAATCCTATGTTAAACCTATGTCAGTCTAAATCCTAATTCTAATGGGAAAAGGGGGGTTTTCAGCCTGAGAGACTGGCACAGTTTGGTTGGTGACTACAATCAATTCAAGACACTGTTACCCACGCAAGCTAATAGACAAAAGATAAAAGAGCGGTCGAACCTTATATAAGAAAAAATGTATAACCATTATTAATGCTGATTAGAATTGGTATTGTTTATAAGTTGCAAATGATTTCTTCTCTCGAGGTGGCAGATCATTCTTACTATTTAGGTGCAACATCATCCTAAAGACAAACACATTAATTATGTCCACCAATTAAAGCATCCGCATAAAGCATCCTTATTTGTTGATTATAATCTATCTTAGGGATTAAAGCAATGGTGATCTTGTTAAACCCTAGCTCATAGAGACTTTACCCACTTACCGCTTAATGGCAATCTATACACTAGTAGTCCACTTGTCCAACTATCCAATGGAATCAAAACGTTATTTGTTGAATTATCTAGGTCACCTGCTAGTCAACACGATCAATAAACCATCAACAATATCCAATTAACTAGTTAAGCCCGAAGCGTATCCTAGACACAGACTTAGAAGGACAATACTTGTGTAACTATTATTCTAGATGTATAAATTACTATATGGAGAGCTATCCCGGACTCTAGATCCGCTTGGTCCACTTTGCTAATCTATTTAATGATAGTCACAAACAAAACGCGTAAACAGTATATCTAATTGATAAACATAAACAACACTCAACGATAAATCAAGAAATCGATATAAACAAATACCAAACATTCAGATCTTCATAATAATGGCTAATACCCGAAGGTATTAGCCTTCAAATGTCATAATCAATACAAGAGTAATAATTGTTATCCAGGTAAACTACCCGAGTAAAAATGAATGATAACAAAATCATAAGATAAACAAAAGTATATGGAATTACACGATGTCTCCTATGGAATTGAATACGTTGCTCGACCTCTTTTTGAAAAATCAACTTTTATGGTTTAGGTATCGAGAATATGATTTAGCACACTTAAAACTCGTTTTTGAGTTTTCTATTTATAAGGTCTGGAAGTCGGTTGGATACGGCGTATCCATGTATTGGATACGACGTATTGGGGATTTCTTGGAGTAGGGACCACGTTTGATATCTTCCAGAATATTATATTGATTCCATATCTTGAATACGGCGTATTGAGTCCTCTGGATACGGCATATTGATCTTCATTCCTTTTGTGGTCTTTGGTGAGTGCAGGCACGGATACGCCGTATCTTCTTTGATGGATACGGCGTATTGGTCTTCAGAATAGTAATCTTCAAAATATCTTCATTTAAGCTCCAGAATGCGCGCCTTTTGCTAACTTTCACCAATTACTCCATAATTACTGCAATTCTCAAATATAAACGATTAAGTAACAATTCTTTGCAATAACTATACAAAATGGGTTAATAACATGGGATAAATGATGCTATAAAATAGACGTTATTTGATGTCATCAAATATCCCCCCACTTGAATCCTACTTGTCCTCAAGTAGCCTTTAGAAGTTTATAAAAATGTATCCCTAAGGATATTTTCCGTTAAAGCATTTATTCGATCTATTACAAGTACACAACCAAACACCTCACGAAATAGGAAGATGAAAACACTCAAATCACTCAACTAATCTATGTGGTAACATGTAACTAATTCGCTCAATTGCTCGGTCGTGACGAGTATTCTATCATAAGCTTGGCAAGGATACACATCTCCACCACTAAAGCCAAGGAGTAACAAGTTTATAAAGGTAAATATGGGTTTTTGTATGGAAAGGCGTACGGTTGATCAATCTACAATCTTTCACCAGAAGTACTATTCCAACAAGGCAGCCGAAGCACACATACATGGCCGTAATAACGGAATAGACATGTGTGTTCGATCACATCCCCATTCAAATTTAACCAACGGTTAGGATGAAGAATGATATAGGGTAGGAACCTTCTAACTTTCACCAAAAGTCATAAACCAACGAGGCAGCTAAGACATGCATACATGGCCGAACAACGGAATAGACATGCACGCTCGAACAAGTCCTCATTTGCGTAAAACTAGCGGCTAATCATTAGGTGATAGGGAAGTAAATTGTTGTTAAATAAAAATCAAGAAACAAATAGATTAAGACTTAAGATACAAATTGCTAGACACTTTTTTCCTGACCGTTACCATGATAAAGACACAACTATTTACAACGTCTTGATCATCGATCAAAAACAACAACCTAAGTTGGCGTTCCCATAACAGTCAACTTCCCAATCATCCTAAAACATTACATACTCTACAAGGTAAGTGGCGATATCTTCCACTTTGTAAAATACTCTACATCGTTGATTTTTTAGATGTATCAATGAATAATCGATCCTTCATGTAATTCCTTTGGTAGTTGCAAAACGATTATCTTTAAACTTTCTTTCTATTTTTTTTCCTAACTATACTTCAAATCTTGATGTAGTTTCACCATCTTCGTGATCATAATAAGTCCGGATAATTTCTTTGATAGTTCTTCGTTCTTCGGACTCACCATTAATTATGACGATTTAGGACTTCACCATTAATTGCGCGGTAGATAATCATCATGAGCTTTGACTGCAAATTTTACATTCCCATTTTGCAAATGTGCTAATTTCCAACCGCACCAAGAGATAGAAAAATGACACAAGACTCGGGAAATACAAAACTTTACACTTTAAGCAAACTAGGAAACTGTAAATTAACTTTATACTAATCTGGGTAGGTTAAGGTGTAAGGTGTATCGAAATAATAGTTTAGTTTGTGTAAATTCCTAAAGGATTGGCTCTACGGGTTTTCTAGTGGATCCTCGCTTTAAAGATGAGAGTGGAAAAAGGGTTTAAACGGGAGGTTAACTAACCGATGTAGTTAGTTAATAAGCAACATGAAAAGGCCATTTGGGTGTAATCCTAAGATTTACCAATTTAAACAAGTTACTCCAATTAAATCCATAATACTCATTATTGTGGTCTCGAATAGATAGACCAAGCCAAGTTCTAAAGTCTAACATCACCGGCACACTCATATTTTGTGAAATTTGGATAAACATTTAGAAACGGAAAGGCTAAATCCTCACAATATCTATCAAGGGTTATTGTGTGCGGGTTATGTAACATGTAATTTCACAAAAGTATGCTTGAATTTTTTTTAATTTGAGCATAATTTAAGCATTTTAATGTGAAAAATAGGACAAGTAAACATTCTAATTTCATCCCCCTACTTGAATTATACAACGTTCTCGTTGTATATATAAAACATTAAATACAGGAATTTAAAAAGAATTAGAATGAGAAACTCCCCTAATAATTGCTTTGTAGATTCTCCAAATTGCGTTTATGAGCAAGATTGTGTTGAACAACCATCTTGAAGTTTCAAGACTCCAACACTTCATGATTTCCAGATTTTTAAATTCTTCACCAATATTCGTCAATATTTCTTTCACGAGGTCCTGTTGAAAACA
>BQNB010148662.1:0-16269 GCA_026074375.1 Tanacetum coccineum | reverse complement strand
ATTCCCTTCTTCACGAGGGAACAAGTACATACTCGTGGCGGTCGATTACTTATCTAAATGGGTTAAAGCGAAAGCGCTCCCCACCAACGACGCCCGAGTTGTTGTTAAATTTTTAATCTCTCTTTGCTCGGTTTGGAACTCCCCGTGCTATCATTAGTGATCGCGGTACACACTTTTGCAATGACCAATTCGCAAAGGTCATGCTTAAGTACGGTGTTACTCACCGTCTTGCTACCACGTATCACCCACAAACTAGTGGGCAAGTGGAAGTCTCCAACCGTGGTTTAAAAAGAATTTTGGAAAGGACCGTTAGGCGAGAATCGTGCCTCTTGATCGGATAAATTAGATGACGCACTATGGGCCTTCCATACCGTTTTCAAAACACCCATCGGGTGTACTCCTTACAAGCTCATGTACGGAAATGCATGTCATCTACCGATCGAGCTCGAGCACAAAGCCTATTGGGCCTTGAAGCATGCAAACTTTGACCTTAAGTCCGCGGGTGATCACCGGAAAGTTTAACTCAATGAATTAAATGAACTTCGTGATCAGGCCTACGGGAACTCTTTGATTTACAAATAGAAGACAAAGAAGATCCACGACTCCAAATCAAGAACCGCGTTTTCAACGTTGGTGACCGAGTCCTTCTTTTTAATTCTCGATTGAAGATTTTCTCGGGTAAACTTAAAACCCGTTGGACTGGACCGTTCACCGTTGCCCAAGTTTTCCCTTATGGCATCGTCGAGTTATCTCAAACCGACGGGCCAAATTTCAAGGTGTACGGTCATAGACTCAAGCACTACTTTGGAGGGGACATACCACCGATGGTTGTCCTGGATCTCCAAACCTTCCCCAAGGACAACTAAATTCGGGGACGGGTCAAGCTTAGTGACCTAAAACAAGCACTTCGTGGGTGGCAACCCATGCGTATCCTAATATAATATTAGTAGTAGTAATGAATACGTGTGTTGTGAGGAGGTTCGCCTCTTTCTTTCTCATGTTTTGTGTTTTATGTTTTATGTCCAGGATTGCCCGGATTTTGAAGCCTCTCGTGCTCGTGGTTTTGTCCTTCGTTCACTCAAGCTTCAAATCCTCAGCTTCATTATGGGAATCCAAAAGGGGCAAGATAGATCAGACATTATTTATCAAGAAGCAAAAAGGAGATATTTTGCTTGTACAGGTCTATGTAGATGACATTATCTTTGGCTCAACAAACAAGGAGTTATGTACTGGTTTTGAGAAGCTAATGAAAGATAAGTTTCAGATGAGTTCTATGGGAGAACTAACTTTCTTTCTAGGATTACAAGTACAACAGAAGGAAGATGGAATATTTATCAGTCAGGACAAATATGTAGCTGAAATTTTGAAGAAATTCAACTACTCTGATGTGAAGTCTGCTTCAACTCCTGTTGATTTGGAAAAACCTTTGGTCAAGGATGGAGATGCTGATGATGTTGATGTACATCTCTATAGATCTATGATTGGGTCTTTGATGTATCTCACTGCATCTAGACCAGATATCATGTTTGCAGTATGTGCATGTGCTAGATTTCAAGTTACTCCTAAGACATCACATCTCTTAGCAGTCAAGAGGATTTTTAGATATTTGAAAGGCAAACCAACTTTAGGCCTTTGGTATTCTAGGGATTCTCCATTTGAACTGGTTGCTTATACTGATAGTGACTATGCTGGAGCAACTCAAGATAGGAAGTCTACAACTGGAGGTTGTCAGTTTTTGGGAAACAGGTTGATATCTTGGCAGTGTAAGAAGCAAACTGTGGTTGCCACTTCTACAACTGAAGCTGAATATGTGGCTGCTGCAAGTTGCTGTGGACAAGTACTCTGGATTCAAAACCAATTGCTGGATTATGGGTACAATTTCATGAACACTGTCATTAATATTGACAATAACAGTACTATCTGCATTATTGAAAATCCTGTTCAACATTCTAAAACAAAACATATAGAGATTAGGCATCATTTTATAAGAGATTGCAACACTAAAAAGTTAATACAAATGGTTAAAATTCATACTGATTTAAATGTTGCAGATCTTCTTACAAAAGGTTTTGATGCAGGCAGATTTCAATACTTGGTCTCAAGTATTGGAATGCTGAATCCTTAACTGTCTATATCTCTTTATGTTTTTGTAAAAGTTTTGTAAAAGATTAATACTGTTAGTTTTCTCAATTAATACTGCTAAGTATAATTAAAACTGTTAGTTATACTTAAGACTGTTTGTTAAATCAGTTAGTCATAGTTAATGCTGTTGAGAAGAAAATGTTTTGGAGTTTGTATATTTGGCTATGAACTAACATTTGCAGGTAAAGCATGTTGAATACAAGATGTTGAATGCTTCACCTTTTTGAAGAAAGATAATGGTCTTGGTTCACAGAGTTTAACTTTTATTCATGGGTTATGCATAAATATGGATCCTCATGAATTCCCACATGTCTATCTAGTCTTTTCTAGTGTGCTTGTGATGAATAGAGGCATGTTGTTGCATAATTATTGAAGATAGAGTTAATGTTGTTCGACTTTAGTTAATACTGCCAGGTAAATGTTAATGCTGTTAAGAGGACATGGGCACCAAAGTTGCAACTGTTTCCAATTCTTATCACTTGAGGCATTGTTTGAGGGGAGGTTCCTTATTTCTACAATCAAAAAGCATGGATGAAAGGATGTATTAAATCATAAGTATGTTCTAAAGGGATCAAAACACATCTAGGCATATCAAAAGAGGTCGGGACACCAAGATACCTCAGTCTAGTGGTCCCCCTGACAAAGGTTAGTGATGAGGCTGTCCATAAGGAGTTGGGTGACAGAATGAAAAGGGCTGCCACTACTGCTTCTAGCTTAGAAGCAGAGCAGGACAATGGTAACATCAAATAAGACCCAATCCATGGCAACACTTAATGAATCAACTCCTTAGGGAATTGATTTAGGTAGTGGTCCCAGGTGCCAAGATACCATATTAGGGGATGTGAATGCTCAAACTAGGTTTGAGATTACATCTATACAGTCTATTGATAAAAGCAAAGACGAAGCCGATATCGAAGAAATGTTAAATGGGCCAACCCGTACCTATCTAATGGGCCGGGTCAACCCATTTAAACATTATGAAGACTAAGAATAACCCAAAACCTTTTTTGTAAACAAGCCAGCCCAAAATCATATTAGGCCCAAACTGCCAATAAAAAGGCCCAAACACATTTAACTGTCGTTAAGCCCACAACACCCTTAACTTTTATGTCGTTAGTCCTTAAGGACTAAGAGTGTCAGTCCAAAAGGATTAACGGTGCAAACACACCATACAAACTCAGGGGCCAAAGTTTCCATTTCACAAACTTATACCCAGTCAAATAACCAAACCATTTTCCCGCCAAACCCAATTCCCCTACCATTCATCATCCCTGTCCCCACCTTCCCCTACACCACGACAAACAAACATCACACCCCCTTAACCCCACAACATAAACAACAATATCCATGTTGGCAATCCTCTAAACTCTCATTCGTCCATGGAAAAGACAAGAAATTGAAGGGCTGAGATCACTAGGCTTGATGAGCAAGAATTTTTGATGGCTATGATGAGTTTTTGACTTACCTCACACAAGAAACACAACCTTTGAAGCACTCACAAAAGTAGCACAAGATGAAGACGCCAAGACCCCTCTCATTTATCTATAAATAGGACCCTTGTAGCCATTGATAAGGCATCTAGTAGTAGTTTACAGCTTATTGTAGTAGTAGTTTAGCTTATTTTCAAAGTCTTGTAACCTCTTTTAAGAATTAATGAAATTTCAAGTTTTAGTTAAAAATCTGTTTTTATAAAATTCTTGTTAAATTGTGTTTGAAAGTGTTTGATAATCTCAAATTAAGCTTTTTACACTTATTATAAGCTGCTAGTTTGAACTTTATAAGCTTTCCCATAGCTTGTAAGGTTTAAATCACTACTTCATAAAAATCCACTCAAAAAGCTTTATGGATGATAAGCCAGAAATGAAAGGGCTTATGGGTTTCACCAGCTTGTTTCTAACAAGCTGGAGCTTGTAGATCAGCTCATAGAGCTTATTGTGCCCTTGTTTAAGCAAAGGGAGTTGTAAGTTTCAAAATTTCAAGTTTTAGCTTATTAACTGCATTTGCTTATTGTCTGCTTATTGGTGCTTATTGCTTGCTTATATCTGCTTATTATAGCTTATTATAGATGTTTAGTGCTTAAAATACTTAGGTTGTAGTTTCAAAATCATTTGTGCAAGTTTTCATAAAAATTTGTCTAATTAGATTATTAAGTAGCATAATCTGTTCTAGCTTATTTGAGTGCTTATCTGTGGTTAAAATTTGCTTATTATAGTTTGTTAAACTTATTAGATATATGGTAGTGTAAAGTTTTGGATTAAATTAGTTTAAAATGTTGAAATTAGTTTTTAAAAAGGTTGTTTGGATTAACAGAGTTAATGGGTCAAAATAAAAAAAATTGCTTTGTGCTCTTGAGTCAACTTTGATTAGATAAAAGTAGTGATAAAAATCAGTTTGTTTAAGTTTTTAAGTGTTTAATCTCAAAATCATAGTTTATAAAACTTGTTTGAATCTGTGAACTCATATCTTATTTAATCAGCTTATTTGATTAGATCTTTGAAACTTGTGATTTTGTGATACTTTTGTGTTTGTTCAAGTATTAAAACAAGTTATAAACAAAGTCCTTAGGATCTGCAAGTGTTGTTTGGTTTTTACCAAGTTTGTCAAAATTTTACTAAGTGTTGGAAATCTTGAAAAAATGCGTTTTCATTTGCTTATTCTGGTTTATCCTGAATTTTAAAATGCTTTTTTAAAGTTGCTACTTGCTCTTTGAGGTCTAATTTTGATCTTTTTGGAGGTCTAAGGTCCATAAGGATCTGTTTGTTCACCTTAATTTTAGCTTAAAAGTAGTGTTTTAGTTAGATTTTTCAAAATCCAAAAAGTCAATTTTTTAGTAAAAACACCTTTTTCATTAGCTTATTCCTGCTTATTTTGATTTTTAAAATGCTTTTTGATTGTTGTTTTAGGTAGCTTATAATATAAGCTTTAAGTTTTTACAAGTTATTTTCTTATAAGGTTCCATTTAGTTGCTTAAAAATAAGCTCAAAAGTCCCCCTAAGGGCTGTTTTAAGCCAAACGCTCATTTACTTTTCAGAGCTTTTGGCTTTTTAGGATTGCTTAACTTGTGTTTCATCTTGCTTATTAGGTTAGGTTTTAAGTCCTGTTAGCTTATTAGGTTTAGGTTAGAGCTTATTTAAGCTTTTTAGCACTTTTAGTTTAGAAATTTAAGTTTAAAAGCCTTTAAGTGATTATGTCCTTTAAGCTCAGTTTAGCTTATTTTTCTTTGCTTAATTTTGTTCATAAGTGCTTAATAGGTGTAGTTTAGTATCTATGTTAGCTTATTTTTCTTTTTAAGTCTAAAAAATGCAAACAGTTAGCTATATTGTGACTTAGTGTTAAAAAGCATTTTGTCAGCTTTTAGAGCTTATTTATGTGCTTATCTTAGGTTTTTTTTATTTATTAAAAGTCACTTCTTTTAAAATGTTATTTGTAGATCTTAAAGCTTTTTCATAAGAAATTTTGCAAAAATAAAAACATAGGGAAAGTAGGAAGCCCAAGGTGAGCCAAGGCTCGAACCCTGAACCTCTACCACCCTCTACCAACGTATTTAACACACACACTCACTACCACCAGCACCAGGTAGTGGCTATTGGTGGTGTTTTTCACAATTTATTTATAAGGCCTTTTAGCCCATTTAAGTTATAAGCCTTTTTGGCTTATTAACAGCTTATTTGGATAAGTTGTTTCACCCCTTTTATTTTTCTTAGATTCAAAGTGCTTTTCAGAATTTTTTTTCAGAATTTTTCCATTTAGTTTAGTATTTTTAATGAATTTTTCTCATTAAAACCGTTTTTAATTCATAATAAAAAATTAAAAGTCAAAAAAAATATAATTCTTTTTTTAAAATTTTATTTTATCATTTAGGATTGTTAAAAATTAATTTTGCTTTCGTTGGGCTAAATTTGTAGAATTTGGTTTTTTAAAGACGGGATTTGGTCCCGTTATCGTTTTTCTTTGTTGTTTCACCTTAATTGCTTACGTTTTAGGGTTTTTTTTATTTGTTCTTGCATTTCAGTCATTTAGGGTTTATAAAAAGTAAAAAAAATTATTTTAGGATTAAATTTTGATAATTTAGGTTTTAAGTAATGTTTTTTTTAGGATTCCCGTTATCGTTTTAGTGATTTAGCTTTAATTACTTTCGTTTTTAGTTTGTCATACTTGTTTTTCCCGTAGAATTAGAAAATCCAATCAAAATATTTGTTATTCAAACATCAAATATCAAACCGACTCTCGACTTTTCATTGCATTCCTCGTACCGAAGAACGACCCGGGAATATCATATACTTCCGGAATCACATATATATATATTGATTTTCTTTGTGAATTTTGACTTATTACTTTGGTCAAAGGTGATTTGTTTAAAAATTTGCCTTGTTATATTTTTTGACTTATTACTTTAGTCAAAGGTTATTTGTTCTAAGGTTTGCCTTGTAATATTATATATATATACTTGAAAACGAATCAGTGCTTTTGCTACATTTAATACTATTATCACTAGTCTAAAAGTTCTTGATGAAGGTTACTCTAGCAAGAACTATGTTAGGATGTTTCTTAGAGCTCTACATCCCAAATGGAGAGTAAAGGTCATGGCGATTGAAGAGTCGAAAGACTTGACATCACTATCACTTGATGAACTTATCAGGAACCTTAAAGTTCACGAGATGATCATCAAGAAAGATTCCAAAATAGTCAAAGCTAAAGGAGAAAGGAGATCTCTTGCATTAAAGGCTAAAAAGGAATTGAGTGATGAAGAAAGTTTGACTTCTGGAAGTGAAGACGAATAATATGCCATGGCGGTTAGAGACTTCAAGAAGTTCTTCAAGAGAAGAGGAAGGTTCGTAAGACAACCACGAAATGACAAAAAGACGTTCCAAAGAAGCCGAGATGACAAGAACGGCAAAAGTGATAGGAAATGTTTTAGTTGTGGAGATCCAAATCATCATATCGGAGAATGTCCGAAACCACCAAAGGACAAGAACCAAAGAGCTTTCGTCAGATGTTCTTGGAGTGATAGCGGTGAAGAAGATGATGAAAAGGCTAAAGACGAAACGTGTCTCATGGAAGCATCTAGCGAGGTACATTCTGAATCCTCTTACTTTGGTGATGAAAACTCATCAATAGATGATATTGTTCTAGATAGTGAGTATGATAAGTTATGCAAAATGTGTCTAAAAATAATCACTAAGAAAAAACGATTAAAACAGTTAAAAATAGTTTAGAAAATGAAATTAGTGAGTTAAAAGAAAAGTCGTCTAAACTCGAGAAAAACAAGGGAGTTGATCTCGAATGCACAACATGTCAAATACTTAGAATTGAAAACGAAAAACAAAAAGAGGAAGCTCTAATGCTAACTCAATTTCAAAAGAGTACACGTTTCCTAAATGAAATGTTAAGTATTCAAAAACACTCCGAAGATAAATCGGGTCTAGGGTTCAACTCATTTGAAGCATCAACAAGCGAGACTAAGGAAATAAAATTTGTGAAATCTCAAAATGAGACGTCCTATGGTGGCAGTACCCCAATTGCTGAGGGCGGCCCCCATAATGCATAGACGGGCCCCAAAGCAAATCAGGGACCACCGGTTTGGTTCGTTAGAAAAAGAAAAATCTGTTCCTTTTCAAAAATCCAATTTGGTTCCTAGACCAAAACATATAATGGTTAATAATGTTAAAATTCCCGTTGCTAGTGATGATGAGGTTAAATGGTTTTATAAACCTTCTCTAAAACCTGAAGTTGGATTTTCCAAACCAAACTTTAGATCGAAAACACCACCCAGGAGAACTAATAAATCTAATCCTCGTTCTAATACACGAAAAAAAAAAATCTTAGACAACAAAATCGTCCAAATGGTTTTCCCTTAACTTGGAATAACTTTCAACATCAAAGTTATATGCCATGGGGATTATGTCCTCCATTCCTACATCCCGACCAAATGCAACAAATGCAAGGGATGTTTAATGCTAACAATTTTGGACCGATGAGATATTGGGGACCAAGTGTTTGAGTTATTGTGTTATATAATTAGATATGCCTTGGGATCAATTTGGAGCCCGACGAATGGATTAAAGATAGCGGTTGCTCCAAACACATGACGAGAAATTGAAAGCTCTTCTCAACTTAGAAGGCATATAATGGAGGTAATTTCATTCTTTGTAGTAATCTTTGCGGTAACATCATTGGCAAAGGTACGATTTCTAATGACTCTCTTAATATAGATAATGTAGAGCATGTAGATAACTTAAGATTTAACTTGCTAAGTGTAGGTCAAATATGTGATAATAAGTGTAGAGTAATATTCTCTAAACATGATAGTAAAATCACTAAGGACGGAAAAGTCATAGGTAGAGGTTTTAGAAAAAGCGGCTTGTATGTGATGAGATTAGGAAAGAAGCCGAAAGACAAAATTTGTCTTACAACGATTGTAGAAAACTCTACTTTGTGGCATAGGAGATTAGGTCACGCAAATATGCGTTTAATTCAATCGTTGGCATCTAAGGAACTAGTTAGAAACTTACTTAAGCTTAAGTTTGATCAACATTTTTGTGATTCTTGCAAAATTAGAAAACAAGCTCACATTAGTTACAAATCTAAGAATATAGTCTCAATGCCTATATGCTTAGAACTCCTTCACATGGATCTTTTCGGTCCATCCGCCATATGGAGTTACAGAGGAAACCTCTACACCTTAATCATAGTAGATAACTATTCTAGGTATACATGGACAAGATTCCTTAGAATCAAAACTGAAGCCTTTGAACAATTTAAAATATTTAATAAGACATACAAAACCAATTAGGATGTTTTATTGTGTCAACTAGGATGGACCACGGTAGGGAATTTGATAATGAATTACAATTTGGAGAGTTTTGTAATGCCAACGGTATTACACATAACTTCTCAGATCCACACACTCCACACTCAAATGGCATGGTAGAAAAGAAAAATAGGACACTGTTTGGGATCAAAAGGCTTCATGATGATCTTAGAGTTAATACTGCTAAGGTTAGAGTTACTGCTGCTAAGCATAACTTAGTGCTGTTAGTGATATTAGTGAAAAATATGCTAAGTATTTAGTACTGTCAGTTAATATTGCTAGTATAAAAGTTACTACTGTTAGTGTAACTTAGTACTACTAGTGTATGTTAGTACAGCTTAAGTAAAGTTACAACTGTTAGTATAAGTTGGTACTGCTAGTTTAACTTAGTACTGCTGATGAATAATGAAGAAAATATTCTAGGTAGTTACTACTGCTTGTACACAGTTAGTGCTGCTGGAATAAAAGTTAATGTTGCTGGTTACAACTGCTGAAAGATTACAACTGCTAAAATAATTTCTACTGTCAGAAGGATAAAGATGAAGATTGCTTATCAAGATTACTTACGGGATAAGTATGAGATATTTTTGTAAAAGATATGCATAAGTTATTTGTTTAGAAGATCATGATAACTTAGGAAAATATTGTAAGCCTGTTAGGACTCCTTGGTGTATAAAAGGAGGTCCTAGGGTATAGAGTTTAATGTACCAAAATCGTATCAATTCATATAAAAGTTCATAGTGTTATTCGTAGCTTCAAGGTTTTGTAAACCCTAACACTATTAAGAGTGTTCGTTTTATATTGAGGCTGAAAGTTTAGTAAACTGTTTGTTGTTACTGTTTTATTACTTATTCTTCTTAGTATCATTGACTAGATTCTGCATAGTCTTTGATAAATTCAGTCAAAGTTTCTACCATAGTTATCTTGGATTTATTCAATACAACTAAGCCTTTTATAAGCTAAGCAAGATCTATTCAAGTGGGATCAACAAGTGGTATCAGAGCTTGTGTTCTGAAACTTTGATCTAGAAGAAACTAACAAGAAGAACCCTTTATTCACAAGGAAGAGATGGATCTAGAAATTGCTCAAACCACTACTACTACAAAGTTTCCCATTCTCAAACAGGGTAAATATGATATGTGGAGGCTAAGGATTGAGCAATACTTTCAAGTACAAAACTATGCTCTATGGGATGTCATAGAGAATGGAAACTCATTCAAACCATTACCTCAAACAACAACAAATGCTGATGGTTCCTCAACTTCACTAATACCAGGTCTTGTCACTACTGAAGAAAAGGTTCAAAAGAAGAATGATGTGAAGACAAGAAGTATGTTACTGATGGCACTTCCTAATGAACATCTAATGACTTTCAATCAGTACAAGGATGCTCAGACTTTGTTTGCTGCTATACAAACAAGATTTGGTGGTAATGAAGCCACAAAGAAAACTCAGAAGATTCTTCTAAAGGAAATGTATGAGAAATTTAGTGCTCCAAGCATAGAGTCTCTTAACTCTATTTTTAACAGGATTCAGAAGAGTGTAAGTCAGCTGGCTATCTTGGGTGAAAATATTTCATAAGAAGATCTCAATTTGAAATATTTGAGAAGTCTGCCTTCTGAGTGGAATACTCATGTTGTGGTCTGGAGGAATAAACCTGATCTAGACACAATGAGCTTTGATGATCTCTACAACAATTTCAAGATTGTTAAACAAGAGGTTAAAGGAACTGCAAGCTCAAGCTTAAGTTATCAGAATATGGATTTTGTGCCATCCCCTAGCAGTACTAATGAAGTTAATACTGCTTACGGAGTTAGTACTGCTAACACTCAAGTTAGCCCTGTTAGCACTCAAGTTAGCACTGCTAGTACTCAAGTTAGTACTGCTAACTTAAGTGATAAGACTGTTTATGCATTTTTAGCCAGTCAACCAAACCGGTCTCAACTTGTATATGAGGACCTTGAACAAATCCATGAAGATGACATAGAAGAGATGGATTTGAAGTGGCAGTTAGCATTGCTGAGCATGAGGACAAGAACGTTTTTCCAGAAAACTAGTAGAAAGATCACTATCAATGGGAGTGACACAGCTGGATATGACAAGTCCAAAGTGGAGTGTTTCAACTGCCACAAGACGGGACACTTTGTAAGGGAATGCAGAGGACCTAGGAACTAAGATAGCAGAAACAGGAATCAAGACAACTCTAGAATGACTGTAAATATGGAAGAAACTTCTTCCAAAGCCATGGTGGCTATTAATGGAGCTGGTTTTGACTCAAGCTATATGGCAGATGAAGAAGTCCCTACAAACATGACTCTTATGGCTTTTTCAGACTCTGAGGTACATAATGACAAAACTTGTTCAAAAACATGTCTAAAAAGCTTTGAAACTCTTAAAACTCAACTTGGTGATTTAAGAATAGAGGTTAACAAATCTAAGTTCAATTTAGATACTTACAAAAGAGGGTTAGCATCTGTAGAAGAGCAACTTGTCTTTTACAAAAAGAATGAGGTTATTTTTTGTGAGCAACTGCTGTTCTTAGAAGAGATATCTCATATAAAGACTCAGAACTTAGTATGCTTAAAAGTGAGTTAGAAAAGCTTAAGCAAGAAAAAGAAAGCAATCAACTTAAAATTGAAAATTTTGATAATGCTTCTAAGAGTCTAGACAAATTAATAGGGAGTCAGATAACTGATAATAGTAGAAAGGGTGTGGGGTTTGTAAGCTATAATGATATTCCACCTCCTCCTACAGGGTTATTTTCACCCCCAAAATTTGATGTGTTTGATAATTGCCTTTTTAGGGGTAATTATATATCAAATATATTATACATATTCCAAGAGATTTCAAAGAAATTACTTTTGACCAAAGTAAAATCTAAAATCTCCCGGGTCTTTTCCTAACGAGGCGTGAATTGAGAATCGTAATTACGTTCGTGATCGCGTTTTTGAATGATTTTAAAGTTTGTAGGTTAGGATTCTAATTCTACAATTCAAAATGCACAAATAAGTAAAAGAAACCCTAAAACGAAAGCAATTTAAGCTAAAACACTAAAAATGTTAACGGGTTTCGAATCCCGTTCTTTAAAAAACTAAATTCTACAAAATTAACCCTACAAACGCAAATTTAATTTTCCTAAATGCTAAATGATAAAAGAATATTAAAAAAAAGAATTATATTTTTTTGATTTTTTAATAATTTTTTATGAATTAAAAACTGTTTTAAAAAGACAAATTAATTAAAAACACTAAACAAATTTGGAAAAATCTAAAAAATTAAGGAAAAGTTCTTTGGACAGTACTAGTTCTATGAAAAATAAAAAAAGGTGGAACAACTTATTTAAATAAGCCGAAAATAAGCAAAAACAAGCTTATAGCTTAAATGACTAAAAAGGGGTTAAATAATAAACTTTGCAAAAGAAAACTAAAAAAGACCCAAGGGCGAGTGGTGTGTGGTGTGTGTGTTAAATATATTGGTTGAGGGAGGTAGAGGTCTGGGGTTCGAGTCTTGTGCTCACCCTGTACTTCCCTCCTTCCCAATATATTTTTTTTTGCAAAATTTTTTTATAAACAAGCTTTAAGACCCGAAATAAGCAATTTTTGTAAAATGACTATTTGTAAAAATCACAAATAAGCACAGTAATAAGCTAAAAAGTGTGACAAATTTGCTTAAGGGCTTAAAAGGCTAAAAGGCAAAACTGTTAAGCATTTTTAGGACTAATAAGCCAAGAAAACAACAAAATAAGCTAACACAGATACTATACTACACCTAATAAACAATTATGAACAAAATTAAGCAAATAAGAAAAGCTAATCCTAGCTTAAAATGACAGAATCCCTAAAAGGCTTTTTAAACTAAATTTTAGACTAGAAATGCTAAAGAGCTCAAATAAGCTTTAACCTAAGTAAAATAAGCTAGAATTACTTAAAAATAACCTAATAAGCAAATAGAAACATGAATTAAGCAATCCTAACAAGCCAAGAGCACAAATAAGCAAATAAGCACTTTGGGTTAAAACTGTCAATCAAAACAGGCACAAGGGCACTTTTGGGCTTAATTTTAAGCCACAAAATGGATCCTTATGGACTTAAGGCTTATAAAACTAAAAAGCTTGAACAATAAGCTACAATAATCATCAATAAAAAAACATTTTGAAACACATTTGAGCTATGAAAAAGGCTTAAGAAAAGGGCTACTCACACAGATTGTACTTTTTTGGTTTTCTTTCAAAAGACTATTTGCTATATGCAGATCTAATTCAAGCTAGCTAAAATAAGTTAAAAATGTAGAATAAGCTGAAACAGATTGACTTGGTACACTAATGAGCTTATGTGTAAAAAAATCAGAACCTAAAACCAATCTTGACTTTTCTAAATTTGTGATCGTAAATTAACTTTTTAAAACTTTAAATCTAAAAGAATGCACTTGACAGATTGAGTTACAAAACTAAAACACACATTACCACTTCTTTCCTACTGCATTTAAACTTAAAGTGAAGCATAAACCAAAACTAAAAACAACCTTTTAATCAAGAATAAAAAATAAACAGTTTGAAAAGATTTTAAAAGCACAGATTCAAGGGACTTATACACAACACCTCAAAACTTGTTTTTAAACTTTAAGACCTTTTAAAATAGATTAGAATGACTTAAAAAGGCTTATTAAAGAAGACTTTATGACCCAAACCAGTTTAAAAACTCTTTTGACCCATTTTCAATCTTAACCCAAACACTCCTTTAAGTATCAAAATCAAATTTTAAGCTTGATTTTCAAAGTTTTAAGCAAAATTCTTAAAGGATAGATGACAAGCAATGACTGTTAAGCAGAAATAAGCACAATGCAACCACAAATAAGCATTTAAATAAGCAAACAAAGATTAAGCAGATTACGAGCAAATAAAGATAGTTTAAAGTAAAAACTTAACTAAATGACATCAAAGCAATAAAAAGGCACACATAAGCAATAAACAGCATAAATAAGCAACAATAAGCAATAAAGAAAAGTAAATAAGGAGATAAACAGAAAATAAGCAAAAAATAAAAAATGTAAACTTATAAATCCCTTGCTAAAAACAGGGCAAATAAAGATGATCTACAAGCTCTAGCTTGTCAAAGACAAGCTATTATGGTCTATAAGCTATTCCAAGGCTAGCTTATCATCCAAATGCTGAGGTAATTTAGGAGTGGAATCTTTTTGTGATTTTTTTGGTTTTTAAGACAGAATTGAAAACAAACTTTTTATATAAGCTTTTAATGATTTAAAGGCTTATATAAGAGCTTAATGACAATATTTAAATGACAATGTAAGGAAATGACAGAATTTAAAGAAAACGTAGAATTTCATTAACTTAAGAAAAATTACAATGCTTAAAATTAAAGGACATAAATTTAAATGACAAGTAAATTAAATTGCAGTATTAAAAATGGACAAATTTGTTTACACAAGACTTGACTAAACAAAATTAGACAAAATAAAATGAACTACAAATGCCTATATTTATACTAAAAGTCTTCAAGCTTGGTCTTCACTTGTTGTGCTTGTTCTGTGAGAAACTGAGAGCTGGTGTGCTTGTTATGTGAGAGGGTCCAAAATATCAATCTCAGCCATTAATCATTCTTGTTCACCAAGGTCTATCATCTCAGCCCTCTATTTCCTTATCTTTTTCATTAACCAATGGTTTTATTTAGGATTGCCAAGGTTGCAATTGCCCATGTGAAGTGGGGCTGAGGATGGAGAGTGAAGTTTTGTTTGGTGGTGCAAGAATCGAAGTAAAAATGACGGGGAAGAAGGAATAGCGACTTGGGCGGGAAAAATGTAGTTATTGTTAGTTTGTTTTGGGTGTAGGGTAAATGTTTGGGGAGTTGACAACCTAAGTCCCTCATCTTGTGTTGTTTTGTTTCATGAATCGTCCTTTGTGGTGTGAAATAAAAAAAAGTTGGCAAGTTTGGTCCTCCGTGGTATGGTGTGTTATTTCAGTCACGGTCCCTAAGGGACTAATGGTGGTTAAGTGTAATAGGGTGTTGGGCTTAACACCCATTAAGTGAGGTTTATGGTTTGGGCTTTAGTAACTGTTTGGGCCAGGTTTAAGGATAAAAGGTGATTGGGCCATTTATGGGTTATTTTGGCTAAGTGCAACACCCAAAAAGTAATGAGTTTGAAGGCGAGATCATCTCATGTAGCGACTTTCGTCTCGGCACATCCTAACCTTGCGGCTAAGTGACCAGGCTTTTGAAACACCACAAAGACTAGTATCGGGACTCACGGACCTTCGGTTTCAACACCTTTGGATTTCACGTATATACATAAAATCACAACTTAAAAGAAATAGTCTTAGCTCAAAAGCATATTTAAATTTAAGAAAAAGATATTTTTCCTATATTTATTAATTCATGTTTACTACACTTAATATAATTACACATCCATTAAACTAATGAAATCCTTGACCTTTTAGAAGGCTACAACATCGGTTGTGAGCCGGCAAGATGCAGCAAACTTTTATCAGTCTCGGATAATAACTATGTGCTTTATTTAGAAGACTGCAACATCGGTTGTGAGCCGGCAAGATGCAGTAAACTTTTATTAGCCCACAATTTATTATTATAACCTTTTTTTCATATATAATACCAAGATATAGAGAAAATTTATTTTTAGAAAATTTAAGTATAAATTTGAACTAAAATTATTGATATCGACTATAGTTCAAAAATTGTTGATTTACGTTTAATTTTCGAAGAGAGCACATATTATTAGTCCGATTAGAAGCTTATGGGAGAGAAAATCCACAAACTACACTTATGAGCTCTTAAGATTTCCAACTAATCTTTGTTTAGCATCTAACTCATACTTAACTCTATCATTTTCCGTTCTTCGCAAAGATCCGTGAATGCTTAGTCTAAAAGTTAAGGAACAAGCTAGAGCTCAACACGCTCGATCGAGTCAAAATTTATTCTTATTCTACCCAGCATGAAAGTCAAAATTGTGAATAAACACTTATTTTGTTTTTGAAAATTTTTAAATTTTTTCATTTTTTTGGTGGTAAAAACGGGATTATGTGAAAACAACGGCTGCAGGCACAATCAAATCGATAGATCCCCCCCATACTAGAACCAAACATTATCCTCAATGTTTTAAGAAGGGTCTCTACGTACATCCTAATCCGTTTATTAAGTATGCTTAAAGATAAACGTTAGTTGATAAGATTTGGATATTAGATTCCCAAAATGAAGCTAAGGATGTGAAGCTCGATTGAACGAAGGACAAAAGCACGAGCACGAGAGGCTTCAAAATCTAGGCAATCCTGGACATACAATACAAAA
>BQNB010148659.1:1362-16270 GCA_026074375.1 Tanacetum coccineum | reverse complement strand
TTTTCTATGATTATGATTGTTGTTTCCATGAAGTAATACCCCAGATTAGCTTCCGCTGCTATATTGTAAAAATGAGGGTGTTACACATCGTGTAAGACATTAAGCTTATATTAGTTCCTAAGTCCGCTAAGGCATTATTGATATGTAAATGACCAATATCGCAAGGAATAGTGAAACTTCCTGGGTCTTTTTCCTTGGATGGGAGTTTGTTTAGCAATACTGCTGAGCATCTCTCATTCAGTGTTGCTGTGTAAGCCTCCTCTAACCTGGTTTTGTTTGATAGTAGCCCTTTCAGAAATTTGGCGTACTTTGGCATTTGGGAAAGGGATTCGGTAAATAGGATGTTTATGTGAAGTTGTTTCAGGTTTTCTAAGAACTTTCGTTGTTGGGATTCTTTTTTTTCTTTCTTTAACCTGTGGGGAAAAGGAAATAATGGTGCTGGTGGATTAACAGTTTGTTCTTTTGTTTCTTGAGGTTTGGTCTCGATGAGGACTTCATTTGGTTCTACGCGTTTATCATGATGAAGTATCGGATGTTCTTTGTTTGTGTCGTGAATGATTTCGGTTGTTGTCTTCCCTCCTCTAGTAGTAACACCCTTGACTTCATAATTTGATAATTGAGCATCGTTAATTGCTTTTGACAACCCGTATACCTCGAATTTGAGCTCGCTTAGTAATTGTTTCTTTCTTTTAGTAAAAGTTCGTTGGTTGTTTTGAATTCTCTAATGAATGCCCCCATTTCCTCGCGTTCTCGTCTTCCTTAGTCGATAAACTTATATAACATTTCTTCCATTGTTAGTTTCCTTGGGAGATACGAGAACTGGAAAGGGTGAAATCCAAATGATGTTCCTGTCATAAAAGACATGATTCAAAGTAAAGCTATTCTAGGAAATTTAAACTTTGCAAAGATAATGAGCTGATGTTAATACGCCGTATATATTTTGCAAAATACGCCGTATGCACAACAAAGTACAAATACATTGTATCTGTTTAAAAGGTTAGATACGTCATATTCAACCGAGTGAATACGCCGTATCACCAGAACAGAGAATAAATGATGCTGGGATTTAAACACACAATTAAATTAAATACAAACAGAATTAAATTACACTAATTAAATTATTCTAAGCTAATGGTTAGAAATACTAATAAAATTAAAGGTTAAACTTTTTCACCCCCTGGCAGCGTGTAGGGTCAATTTATTGATCACCAAGTTTTAAATTTATATTTAGCCGACTTATCCTAAAACAACACTTTAGCGGGCAGTGTACCCGATCGGGTGGAGTTTCGTGGTAAGTAGGGTGTCGAACACTAAGAGCGAGGTCGTTAACCTTATATTCTATCAGTATTTTAATTAATCTAATTATGTTAATTCTAATTACTTGTTAAACCTATGCTAAACCTAGTTCTAATGATAATGGGGGTTTTCAGCCTGAGAGACTGGCGCAGGTTTTATGGTAACAATAATCAATTCTAAACACAATAAACATACAAGAAAACAATCAGAAGATAAAAGAGCGGTACAAGCCAAACGATAAAAAACTATATTAGCCATATTAAATCCGATTAAATGCTGGTTTGTTTGTTTAGTGTAATGATTTCTTATCTCGAAGCGGCATATCATTCTTAAGACTTAGGCGGGACATCATCCTAAGACCTAGACACGTTGAATCGTGTCACAATTAACGTATCCGCATTATAGATACTTTTTAGTTTAATATAATCTATTAGGGGATTAAAAGCAATGGGGATCTTATAAAGCCTAAGTCCCATCGGGAACTTTAACCAACTTTCTGTTGACGGTATTTTTTATAATTGGTAGTTTATGTTCAGTCTTTATCACATTAATTAAGAACGTACTTTGTTGAAAAATCACGGTTACTGCCGGTCCAACTTTGCTCATAATTTAAAGACAAAGATAGTACATTATTTGTGTCTTATTAGTCTAGTAATATAAAAACACGATACGAAAGAGCTATCCAGTATCTAGTTCACTTGTTAGGCATAACTAGACCAGTTGAATATAGGTTTCAATATGTTCAAAAACTCATAGACAAAGTATCATGTGATAAACATAATAAAACTTTCAACGATAATTAAGAAATCGAGTTTAAAAAACCAAACATTAAACATTCATTCAGATGGGCTAATACCCAAGGGTATTTAGTCCCATAAACAATTGTAATTATACAAGCGTGATCAAAATAACCTAAAGTAAACTTATAACATTTTATCGAACGATACAAAAATTAAAAGATTACAAGAGTATTAGGAATTACACGGTGTATTATGTGGAATCTTGATCGATGCTTGAACCTTTTGGGTACTCTTATTCTCTTTAGAAAATTCGTACTTTTATGTGTATGGTATAGAGAATATGATTTTGGAACACCGAAACTCGTTTTTGAGGTCTTTTTTATAGTGTCTGAAAATAAAGACTGATAGCCTGTAATGAATGAGGTCAATACGGCGTATAGGGGTGTTTTCCTTGGAGTGTGCGCTAAGTTTATAATCAATTAGATATATATTCCTAAATTATATTTATTCATTAAATCTCCGAATGTCTATCCAGCTGGATACGGCGTATGAAGGAACATGGATACACCGTATTGGGAATTGAGAATGCGCGTTTTCTTGTGAAGTCCAGGCGCTGATACGCCGTTTTTTCTTTTATGATACGGCGTATTGGGCAGAAATAAGCTATCTTCAAATATCATCGGTTAAGCTCCAAAAAGTGCGCCTTTTAGCATGTCTTCACAAATCACTCCGTAATTACTGCAATTTACAACTTTAAGCAATTAAGTAACGATTATTGCAATAATTATATAATAGTGGATAATTTATTTGGAATAAATGATGCTATAAATGTAACGTTATTTGATGTCATCAGTAGGATCAACGTGAATACCTTGACTGTCAATCACGTGTTCGAGAAATTGCACTTTCGAGAGCCAAAATTCACACTTTGAGAATTTTGCGTACAACTCCTCCTTCTTAAGTAACTCTAAGATTTTCTTCAAATGCTCTTCATGTTCTTCTTTGATAAGGGAATATGTTAGGATGTTGTCTATGAATAATATCACAAACTTATCCAAATACGGTTTGCACAACCGATTCACGAGATCCATGAATACCGTCGGTGCGTTGGTCAATCCAAAAGGCATTACTTGGAACTCGTAATGACCATAACGAGTCCTAAATGCCGTCTTTGGAACATCTTCCTCACTAACTCTGAGTTGGTGATAACCAGACCTCAGACTCATATTTAAGTACACACTCGATCCTTGTAGTTGATCAAATAAGCCATCGATTCTTGGAAGTGGATAACGGTTCTTCACGGTCAGCTTGTTTAATTCGCGGTAGTCGATGCACATCCTGAAAGATCCATATTTCTTCTTGACAAACAAAACCGGAGCTCCCCAAGGTGAGTAACTTGGTCTTATAAATCCCTTGTCAGAAAGTTCTTGCAATTGGTTTGACAACTCTTGCATTTTTGACGTGGCTAGTCTATATGAGGATTGTGCCACGGGTGCAACACCCAAAACTAAGTCGATTTGAAATTCAACTCGTCGGTTTGGTGGAAGTCATGGCAAGTCTTCTGGAATGACTTTTGAGAAATCCCTCATGATCGGTACATCCACAAGTCGCTTCTCCTCTGACTTGTCTTCCGCCTTATTTTCAGTATCTGTGCCAGAAAGACATGGCACCCTTTTTGTATATACTTCTGAGTCTTGGTGCACGAGATGATATTCAATCTAGAATTACTTTCACCATCATTTCTATCACCTTGAATCATTAGTATTTTATTACCAAACATGACACGAATAATTTTCTCGTCACAAACGATCACGGCGTGGTATTTTGACAACCAATCCATCCTGATGATGACGTTAAAACTGCCGAGTTTTACGGGCATTAAATCAATGTTGAACGAATGGTTTAGCAAATCTAACGTAAAACCCATAATTATGGTATCGGCTCCTATGAACTTTCTGTCAGCTAACTCAACAGCGTAACTAACGTCTAATGCAGTTGGGGTGATGTCAATTAAGGAACTAAAAGTAGTCGACACAAAGCTTCTATCGGCGCCAGAATCAAACAAGATGGAAACATAACGATTATTGAGGAGAAACGTACCCATAACGACATTAGAGTCTTGGTTTACTTCTCTTCCTCCCAATGCATATGCTCTTCCACGGGCTTCTTCGTTCCTAGCTTGATTCCCACGATTTTGATTCTTCAACTTTGGACACTCCCTCTTGTAGTGTCCCTGCCTTCCACATTCATAACAGGTGACAACAGCTTTCTGATTCGCCACATGGGCTCTCTGATTTGTTGCAACAATGGGAGCCTTACAATCCCTGGCCATGTGGCCAACCCTTTTACAGTTACTACCCTTCACAGTATACGACCCAACATGATGCAACTTACACTTGTTCCAGTAAGGCAAATTCCTAGCATACGCCTTCTTCTCATTAGCTCCAGCAGTGTAGGCTCTTGCCATATTCTGTCTCTTGCGTGGCAATTGTTGCACATGGTTGTCTCTTAGGTTGTTCTCCTATTTTCTTTTGTTCTCAGCTTGTCATGAAGCATTTGCACGTACCTTCTGGTCCATCAAACTGTTCGCCATCATGATTGCATCTTGGAGACTTGTTGGTACAGATGAAGTCACATTTCCCTGAATGTTATCTGGAAGACCCCAGATATACCTCTTAATCTTCTTCTCCTCAACGGGAACCATTCTCGGACACAGTAGAGCCAGCTCTTGAAAACATTGGGTGTTACCAGTGACATTTGTACCCTACACAGTTAGATTCCACAACTCATTCTCCATCTTCTGAATTTCATTCCTAGGACAATACACTTCAGTCATCATTTTCATGAGCTCATTCCAAGGCATTTCATAAGCAGCATCGATTCCAATCGTCTTCACATGAGAGTTCCACCATGTCAATGCACTATCAAGCAAAGTGCATGCAACAAATTTCACTTGGTAATTTGTGGCACATTATCTGATGCGGAACACAGATTCCAATTTCTCAAACCATCTTGCCAATCCAACAACTCCTTCAGTTCCATTGAAGTTGTGAGGTTTGCAGTTATGAAAATCCTTGTAGGTACAAACACAGGTAAGTTGCACAGCTCCCCCCACATTATCATTTGTTTCATTACGGTTTCCATTCTTGTTTTGATTTCCATTTTTGTTGTTTCGATTTGTCTCACGAGACGTCAATGCCTCGACCACAAGTTGGGCAATCAATTGCTCGATAGCATCCGCGGTCATTCCTGATCGGGTAGTCGGTGTTGGGAAATAGATTGTAAAAGACTTAATACTGGTAGTATAACAGTTAAGTCTGGTAGTAATAGCTAGTTCTGGTAGTATATATCTATACTATTTTATAAAGCATTTAATCAATTTCTAAAATTAAAAGTCTTAAAAAATTAAGTAAAAAAGATTACTAATTATAGAATTTGAAAAAAGTTATTACATTAATATAAATGTTTTAAAATTTGTAACTTTGTAACACTCCAACATTCATATAATGTAATGGCCCATTTAAATGTCTTTATAGTCATTCAATATTGTAACAATCCATTAAAATATTTATTTGTAACAGCCATTACATATCTTAATTAACATGTTTATTCGTAACAGCCCATGACACCGGATATAAAACCCTCCAAACAAATAAACAATTTCATATCATTTTTGTCTTTCTCTCTCAAAACCTAAAATACACACACTTCTTATCTAGCAACCTGATCCGTCGCCACCACTGCCAACATGTGTTGATAAGATGGTTTTGGCTGGTGTTTTTGGTTTCAAACTTAAAATGACGAGTTGTTTTGTGGGGTCTAACCCCAGTGGTTGATACCCATAAGCTCGGGTAAAAAGAGAGAACTCGTTGCGTGTGCTCGTGTTATTGTTGTAACCTTACAAGCTATGCGTAGTTTGGGTGATTCGTCGTTTTAGAAGCACCTTGCTAGCTATTTTCCTATTTCCCTCTGGTTTGCAAGCTTGATAAGGTCTGAGTATGACTCTAGTGATGTTCAAGTGACTCCCAGTGAAATGCTTAGCTCTTCAGTGGGACCTGTTCTGCTCCACTCATGTTGATACAATATCTTCAAATCGTGTGTAGTATTGTTATTCTTGTCACTTCTTGTATAATTGTCAAAAATATCTCATAGTTGGCGCCGCGTTCATGTTGATACAACATTTTGTAAGAATTGTATTTGTTGGCACGTTCGATACGAATTATGTTTGGCCTTAAGTTTAGTAGTTAACTTCGCAATCTTGCAATTATTTGTATTTGACTATCAGATACAATGTAGATAATGGAGCAGCATTCCATCGAGCGGTGGCTGCTCCGTAACCTAGTAACAAAGTAGGCTCGGGACGTACTGTCTTCCTCGCAGTCAATAACATACGCGCTCCGTTAGGATGGAAACGGTATAGTCGACCGAAGGGAATCTCCTGTCTAGGTCGGACAAGAATAGCAGGTCGACGGAGTAAAGTACGTAGTGATAGTACAATCTAAAGTGGTGGTGAAGATACAACCTGAGTAGGTAGAGGCTCAAATGCCTCAGATGGGTCACTCTTAGATGAGTCATCTCCAACACGGTAGTCAGGTGAAGGTGGAGCCTTTGTCGGCCTAGTCTCTGAATCAGAATGCACAACAAGATCTAGTACACCAGCTGGCGAAGTGACCACACCCGCCTCCGCCTCTAGGATAATCTCTGGTAAAACAGCAGGAACGATAGTCAACTCTGTCTTAGTGTCCGATAAGAGAACCAGTGAAATCGAAGACGACGCTCTCGATCAATGAGTTTAGAGGGAACCAAGATGGTTAGAGTGAAGAAATAGTCCTGTGACAGACAAAAGGTTTATATAAATATCTTTATATAAATCGGGTGTAAAATATGTTCAAGGAAAAAGTAAACGCAAGGCAAAATAACTTAAGGCAAGATAAACCAAGTATAGGCCATTGTAAACGCACATATAAAGCGAAAGTAAACGCACGTATGGGCAAAGGGGAAAATCATATAGTTACTATGTAACGGTTATAGTCTAGCCCTAATATGCAACATAGTTCTCTATAACGTTGTCTCTTGATACCAATCTATCACACCTCCAAAATGTGTCGCAGCAGAATAAGTAACCGGGGGCATGACGTCATAATATGCAAGCACAAAGTATAAGAGAACGACCACTAAATGAATGTTTTAAAAAATAATATATCATTGCATTAAATTAAAGTAAATAAGGTTTTACATAAGTTCTAAATATTCAAATCAAAGCAGAAGCAACAAGATAAGTTTTTAAATGACAACGAGTATTAATGATATATGTTCCATGAAAAAGAATCCATATGCATGAAGACTCCAAATAGCGCTTCAAAATGTCTCAACGAGTTAAGCACACGAGAATACATGCTTAAAAATGTCAACAACATTGTTGGTGAGTTCATAGGTTTAAGTAAAGCATTAAGTATAGACTGCTAAATTTAGTAGAGTACGACTATTATAACATATACAATATCGTAAAGGTATTTACGATTGCACTAAGCTCATGACACCAAAGCTAAACAAAGTATGTAGCAAATAAACGCCAAGTAAAGACAAACCATGCTAAAAAGAGCAAAACCTGCTCATCAAGAATATAAAGCACACAAAGCCGGTTTCAAACCCAAACAGAACATTTTCAATCAAAAAAAAGTCTTCATCTTCTTCACATAGATTTATTTGGTCATGTATATCCTAGGTCCATTAACCATGAAAAGTATACTCTTATGAGTACTCAAGGTACATGTGACAACCCATAATTTCAGGTCATTTTACGTCAATAAACTCAAATTTATTTATTTTGAGCTTTTATGCTTTTACTTTTAATTTCAACCATTAAATTAAATCGCGTAAACCAAAAGTCAACAATTAACGTAAACCGGTATTAAATAAATAAAAGTTTACGTCAAGCAAGTGTTATATAATTATTATGAAGATAATTTATAACTTTTCGTATTTTATTTTTATACTTACTAAAAACAGTTTACTTTTAGGAATAATTAGTTTCAAACAATGCAGTAAAACTAAAACCACCTTTCTTCTACACTTAACAAAATACTCCACAATTATACCCAATACTCAAACTTTTATAGTAATTCATCAACCCAAGATCACAACCATGGGCCGGTTATACATGTATACCAACAAAAATCAATACCAAATTTTTGCTTAAGAAAAACCATGTGCTAGATTTTAACTTATTTCAAGGTTACTAACCAGTTCTATCTAACCCTTAACACAAGACCACACCTCCCATCCAATCCCTTACAAACACAACCATCTTGAAATCATGAATTAGATGTTAAATATGGTTTCCCTAGATATTTACCACTATATAAGGATGCTTTGCATCAATCATTTCTCACATACTTATCACTTGAAAAAATCATAGCACCTCCCTCTTTCTCTCTTACTCCATAACACGACCTAAAGCAAAAAAACGAACAAACAAGGAGAGAAATATTTTTGATTTATACAAGAATTTTTAGGTGCTTAAAGGTTTTAAGTTAGGTGTATCAAACATAAAGGTTTTGTGTTTAGGTTAGAATTGTGTTCATATATCATCATCTACATCCAAGGTTTCGATATCAATTTTTCCTTCATATTTTTTTTTAGAATGTCTACTTCATATAAACAAGTTATATTTTAAGTTATATCACCCACATAGTATTTAAATATACACGTTTACAAGAAAACCAAATAAATGATATAGAAACAATCAAACACTTACATAGAGAATGAAAATGACTTACAAATCAAGTTAGTAACATTTGAAAATATTTATTTTAGGTATATTACATGGACTTAGTGGATCTATTAAAACTAGTTGTTAATTTAATGTTTTATTAAAACATTAATATAGTTTGTTATTATAAATTAATGTGATTCTGACATTTTACTTATAATTTTTGAGATAAGATGGTATCGGGATAAGATTAGTGATGTTTTGTGATAAAAAGTGATGTTGTGGTTAACATAGAGATGTAGTTTATAAATATATATAGTATATATATAAATATAATATGAAAATATATATATATATATATAAATATTTTGGGACATCGGAATTATACATTAAACAAAACAGTTTCGAGCAAAGTTAAAATCTTAGAAATAATGATAGTACGTCATAATACGATTCCGTGCATATAAATAACTCGAAAAACGGATGTAAAACGAAGAAGATATGATTTTTTGAAGTTTCCAGGTAAATCTATTATTAAATTGGAAAGCAACTATTTTCTTAAGGGATGGTTTTGTTTTTTGGTTTTTAGCCCAGTCGAGCTTGAGTAAGACTTTGTTTTCAAGAAGTTGATAAGCTTGATTCGGAGTTTTATAGAGAAAAATTCCACCGGCTGCGGCATTTAGAACTTCTTGGATAATTTCGTTAAGGCCATGATAAAAGATTTTTATGATGTTGCCTTTGAATAGATTGTGCCCATGGCAGTTTCTAAGCATTTCTTTCATACGAAGCCAAGCATCAGTTAGAGATTCGTTTTCATGTTGGGAAAAGTCTCGATTTTCTCCGAGGAGTCGATCGAAACGAGCTGGGGGAAAGAATTGGCTAATGAAAGCGGTTCGAAGTTCATCTGTGACACCCGTGATTTGAGCAAGTTGGTCATTCCGTTAGAGTTGGCTAAGTATTTATGTGTGCTTATTTTGTGCTTTATGTGGCTTTGTTTGTGGTAATTGTGATCAACTTGAGTGAGTGTGTTCATCTCATTTTGCATTAAGGATTGAAGTATATGCTTGAGTATTTCACATTTTGTTCACGTGTAGTGATAATGGAACTGAGTGGTTTTGAGTGTGTTGCTTCGTTAATATGTGGATGTCTAAGCTTGGATTTTTGTGGAAAGTATGTCTTCGGAGGGTATGAGTTTTGTATCAAAAATGGAGTTGTTGGTGAACTTTCTAAAAATAGAAAGTAGTGATGGTGAAAATGATAATTTTTAATTAGAAAGTGTCGATATCGACAGTTTTTATGCCAAAAGGTTTACAAATTGGATAGTGGTTTTTTGTAAGAAACTTAACGATAATGTAATAATAATAAAAAAATAACTTATATGAGATCGTTTTTCTAGTTTGGGCCAAGAGAAAAAAATGAAAAAAAAAAAAGAAAGGAAAAGCCCAATTTGAGTCCAAGTCAAATACTGCTTTGGTAAAACCTGTATAATATTTATCAAAATAACAAAAAAACCCTAAAAACACTTCCCCTCCCCCCTTGTGGTCGTTCGGTCAAGAAAAAGAAGAAAAAAAAGGGTTTTGATCTTTTGGAGTTTTGGTGATTTTCGCGTGTTCAATCAAAGAGTTTAGGTATAATCTTTTACCCTGTATTGTTTAATCATCTCTAAATCATGTAATAATTATTATGATGGAATTAGGGTTTTTATAAATCTGTAAATTAATGATGTCTAATCATGTCATAATGATTAGGGCTTAATTAGGATCATATGGGTGTAATCGGTTAGGTTTAATTCGCGTTAGAACATGAATTAGGGTTTGGCAGATTTTAGGGCTGTGTTCAATCGACGATATCTAGATGATAAAAACATGAATTGATATGATTCTTAAGCCTAAATTGTAGTTCAGAGAGTCTATTTTCCAGAAAATCTGGCCTCGAAAGTTTTTAAGGTCGGGAAGTCATTCAAATGTTGGTTACACTAAAAGTTGTCAGATCAGTAAATACGGGTCAGATTTAGGTCATGTTTGTGAGGGTAAAACCTATACTTAAAAATGGAATTAAGCTTAGCCCTTCTACAGTACTTAAGTTCCATATGTCTATGGATAATTCTGTAAAAATTAGCCTCTGAAAGCATGTCTAAGTATGGTAGTTAGAGGGATATATTTTGGTGTGCAATCAGATCCGAATTATGATAGTTTTGAAGTTTGATTTTATTTGAGGTAGTTGCACATGTAATGAATACTTGGGATTCACAAGGTAGTTAATATACTCATAAATGAACATGGGTGATTTTTGGTATAAATTATGAAGGTCATTAAGTAAGGTTTTTGAGCACGTAAAGAGACACTAAAATTCTGCAATTCCGATTTAATTATAAGTAGCTAGTGTAAAGTGTTAATGAAGTGGTTAAAGTTGGGCATGGTGTCGGGGTGACCCATGGGGATAAGTAAACACCATAGACATCCATCATATGATTGTTACATGGGCATAAGCATTTGGCTTAGTCGTCTGTAACACGTTTTTGTTTTGTTGATTAGTTTTGTGTAAAGGATTTGGGAATTGCTTAAGCATCAGGTGAGTTTCATAGTCCCTCGTTTTACATTGGTTTTAAAATTAGGATGGAAATGAGGCATGTGGATTTAAAAGGTTTTAATTGCTGTGATTATGTGGTTTTATGTGAGGCATGAACATTTGTGTGGTTATTATATGTGATGTGCTACATAATGTGTGATTCGTTGGAGCGGAGGGATGTGCTTATCCCATATATGTGTGATTCCGGTTAGAGAGTAGTGGTTCTACTCATTTAAATCTAATTGGAGGGTTGAAATAAGACTCAATGATGTGTGATTTCGGTTAGAGAGTAGTGGTTCTACTTATTTAAATCTAATTGGAGGGTTGAAATAAGACTCAAATATGTGTGATTCCGGTTGGCTTATTTGTCCTGCCATGTTTTGTTTTTTTGTATAATCAAAGTAATTGAATTAAATCTTGTATTGGTATCATAAAAACCTATGACTCTCACCAACCATGGTGTTGACATTTTAAGCATTATTTTCAGGTGAGCGTTATGATGGTGTTGAAGTAAATAAAAGTGGCTTGAGAGACCATTAGGCTGCATTGGAAGTTCCCAGTTGATTTTGTTTCGTATTTTGTTGCATGAATTCTTAAATGATTTTATTAGGTTTGTGAGACATTGTCTTTGTATTGATGAGACCCCTTTTTCATTAATACAAGATGCCGTTCTTTTATTTTCGGAATTTTCATGACACATCATGTCTTTTTCATTAGTTATGCTTGTAGTGATTCTCTATTGTTGACACCATTGTGTTGTGATGATATCCATGATGTTATGCCTCGTGTTTCTGCCTGGGTGTGACAGATAAATACTTCAATATGGGGGCATATGGATTAGGATTACTATGGGCTTTTTCTAACTGGCATATTAAGGTTCCAAAAAATACTTAATGAGCTAACGGCAGTTATCTATGGAGTGACCAATACTTTCCTAGGATTTTCGTATTCCTAACAATATCCCCCTAAGGGAGGTCACTCCATTTTACAAAAACTTAAACCTAGCATACTATGAAGGTATTTGTTCTTGTACTCGCAAACTTCTTTTCTTTTTCATTTTCTTGTTGTGAATATGTTGTAGTTATATTGACTTTTAGGCAGGAGCACATTCCTTTGACTTTAACTTGTATATGAGAAAGTGATCTTGAACACCTTGAGATCATCAACCAAGCATAATCTCATTTCACCATCTAGTATGTTTTGCCATCTTGTGAACTTGTGACTTCTGGACCAACATGCTCATACCTTTCTTGATTTGTTGACTTGAAAACCTTTAATGTTGCATCTTTCTTGAAATTCTTTAACTTTAATACTTTGTCACTTCGAGAAAGACATACGATATCAGAGTAGCGGAAGTTTTTAAAACATGTACTTGAGCTTTCATGATGTCTTTATGTTTGTCGGTCAGGTATGAGCATGTGGTTATGAATCTTGTGAGTCAGCTGGAATCAGGTACCTTCACCTCCATCTTTAAGTATCCTGCATTAAAACAGTTAGCAATAAAGTGGGGGGACAAATGTGGCTTTGTCATTCGCCTGTGTTTGGTTAGAGTAACCTTCAAATCCATGAGGATCGACCTGTGATCAGGTAGATTCAATTTAAGAAGAATCTCCTTGACAGGATTTCCAGCTTGCAGTATTGAATCTTTCTAACACATATGTATTAGATTCATCGTACCCAGCATATTCTCATTGTTGGAACGTCTCAAAGCAGACAACACCATAAGAGTGAACCAGTGAGTTACTATCTCACCGATCGAAATAGAAAAATCGATTTGAAAATCAATCGACGTGTCACTTGCTAAAGTGGTTTTGTGACACATCAAGAGTGTTAATCATTTCAAAAATTCATCATCAACCGTTAAATCATAACCCAGAACAAGTTTGATTCTTATAGAATCTCACCATTGTTTCTTTCCAGTTGTCACAAGTTTGATTCATATAGAATCGCACAAGTCACCTACCATGAGCTTGTTTGATGTTGACTCAAGCAGGATTTCCATCTTCACTGTGAATTATATCACTCGGATGGTCTGGCAAAATCTCAAGGATAATGCGTAGGACTCTTAGAATATTTATTGTTATTCACATTGTGTGAGATAGCAAGCATAATTTTGACAAGTGTCCTAATGATATTTATAGATGATCTCTTTTGGCTCTAGACTCAATAGTGCACTTTGATTTTAGTGATCGGGGGCTGAGGCAGACTGCCACCTTTTCAATATCAACTAACTCGGAGTGAGAAAGTCGATATAAATGCGTGTAACCTCCGTGAGAAATGAATCAAGAGTCTGTTGAGAGACCTTGAGTGGCTAGGGAGGGTTGTGCTTAGCGTCACTAGGTCTATGACTGTCTTCAATGTCAAACAACACCTTAGTGTTTTTGATAGTTTATGTATTGACCCTGTTTCTGCCTAAGTGTATGAGGTCTTCTTTCTTTTCACCCTTTATCATTACATTTCTTTTTCATTCTTTAACCCCTTCAGCGCTTACCGAGACTTCATAACTAACACCTTGTTGGGATTATTCCAGTGCTAGCTCCATCTCAGTCGGCACTTTTCTCGATTCTCACTTTTTCTCCTTTTGTATCATACCTAAGGACTTCTATACTAACTAGTGGATATCCCTTGGTAGATCCCTCTGGTTCTGGTTGGATCATATGATTTGAATATCCATGCCTAACCACCTTATAACTCTATAAATTTAAGTACATGGTCGGTCTTTTGGGTATCCTATCTCAATCAAAACCAAAATCATTGAAATTTTCAATCAAAACCAAAAACATTTTCTTCCCCTATCCAAAATGTTAATCCCTTGATATTTTGGATATCAATTGATTAAACGTTCGGGGACAAAATGTTACATAATATCTAATAGGAATATTTTAATGCTCCCCCTCAATTTATGATGGTATATAAGATAGTGCTGAGTACAATAATTTGAAAAAAATTGATTTTACGAATAAATTCTTGAAAATTTTGTACTCAAGCACTACTTATTATCACCATAATGTCTACACTACATATATAAAAATTCACAAGTTTTTATTATTCACGAGGATTGACCTTTTAAAATGAGGACATCATATGATAAATCATATGGTCCTTTGTAGTAGCCGTAGGTCTCCCCCGTATGGTCTTCCACCAACGAACCTTTCCAGACTCCTCATTATCCTCCTTGACTTGAGCATTTTGTCGATTTTCTGAATCATAGCTGCTGCACGTTCTTTGTCACTGTTTCTCCAGATTGTTTGAGGCAGATACTCCATTTGTATACCCTTTAGCCTATCATCCAAAGCTGTCCGAACATCATTGAGTGTGCCTTCACAGAACTTGTAGAGTTCGTCAAGCCCCATTAGTCTGTTCTTCTTGTCTCTATTCTGATAAATGAATCCTCGGGGATTAGGGTATGCAGTATATGCTTCTCGTCGTCTGAGATCAGGTCTGTATGTATCTGGCTTAGTGATGTTAAGTTTCTTTTGATAACTCTCAACACCCAATTGAAGATCTTCAATACGCCTTTGGATAACAATACTTCTTGTAAACATTCGGAGAGCGACACTAAACGCGAGACATTCTTCAACCTTGAGGTTTG
>BQNB010148658.1:0-16270 GCA_026074375.1 Tanacetum coccineum | reverse complement strand
GTTCTTATAAGTCAAGCCAGACCCTAAAAAGTCAAAGATTGATATCGTCATTCTAAATTCGAAAATTCTCGGATGTTACAATTTGCACAACAAAGATATTGTTGAGAAGAACTTTGAGAATTTTGTGGAAAATAATTATCATTAAAGTTTTGATTGTAACACGGCTCCTGTTCATAGACAAACGGGAACTGTGGTGAACAATCATAACCGTAGTGAAAATTGCTCCCACATAACTCGCACGAATATGTCTCGAACTGGGGCTGTGGAGGTAGGTAAGAAAAATTTGGAGAATTATCGAAAGAATTCGGGTTTGGATTATAAGCGAATGAATTCCCATCTTTAGAAGCGCAATATGAACAAAATCCATCATTAAGTTTGTTTCCACACCAACCGCACGAGCACCGTCGACAAAGTATACCATCTAAAGGATCACCGCATAAATAGCAACTAAGTCCGTTATATGACATGTCGAAGAATTAAATGGATAAGAAGGAAAAGAAAATTATTTTTGGTTTTTTCGATTCTTTAAACAACTTATTTTATATACGGACAAAATGAGAGACAACTAAAACCAAATAATCAACTTACTTCACGGTAGCTCTTAAAATTTGCTTCTTAAGGTGAGCCGTATTTCGTAAGTGACACAAATGGCAAGTTTTTAAATCGTTTGTTCGATTTGGGAACTTTTCAAGTTCACCGGAACTTATTTATGATAATACCTCAATTAAGAGTATTATATGTAGGTGTTCTTTTACCAACTTTGTGTATTTTATTTCTTTTTTTTAAAGAATTTTTTTTATATTTTTGATTTTTTTTTATATTTTTGATTTTTTTTTATATTTTTATATGATAATTATACTAAAAAGAAAAGAAAATATTTTTACTTTTTATATTTTTTAATTTTTTTTTGGGTTTTTGATTTTTATAACAAAATTATAACTTTCGTAAACGAAAGGATCTTCAAATCAAACTCAACAAACATAAACGAAGGAATCTTTAACACAAGTCCCCGGCAACGGCGCCAAAAACTGATTGTTAGTTTTATATACACAATAAAATATATAATATAATATTCCCAAAAGAGCAATTAAGAACTTTCCTAAAGTCTCCCTTAAGAAAAGCTCACTCTAAAAGATATATATAATATATAATACGTATATTTAACCGAAAAGAATGACCACCCGGGTCGTTTCCCCAACGACTTGTGAAATTGAAACCTTGATTTAGTTTGGATTATGATTTAAATGAGAGAAAAGATATTTTTGAGTATCTATAGCAACAATTAAAATGAACAATTAAAAGCAATTAAACACTTAAACAATTAACGGGAAACAAATAAAACGCGACAATTAAGCAAATAAGTCAAAATTAAACTTTAAAATTGCAAACTAAATTTCTAAACCTAAAATAGGACAAAAGAAAATTTTAGGAAAAAGAAAAATATTTTTTTGATAATTTTTGAATTTATTATGAATTAAAAACTAATTTAATCTAATTAAATCCTAGAAAATAGCAAATTAAGTTCTAAAAATTTAGAAAAATGATTTTTAAACTTAGAAAAGTCTAAAATAACATAAAAACTCAGAAAACTATTTTTAAAATTAAAATTAAAAGCTCAAAAATGAAAATTAAAATATAAAAGTGTTGAAAATGATTTTCCTGAATGTAAACCTAAAAGTATTTATTCTAATACTAAAAACTATTTTTTTGAATTTTTATAAAACTTTTTTCTATTTTTTATGTATTTTCGGATTTTAAAACTTTAGAAAAATGATTAAAATTAATCTACTTTATGGAAAATTACCAAAAATTCAGGGAAAATCTAAAAAGCTAAAAAGGACTTAAGAAAAATAAGAACTATTACGAAGCTAAACAAATAAGCCCTAAATTAAGCTTAATAAGCTACGGCTTATTAAGAAAAAGGAAACTGAAAACGTGGTTATCTATTAAATGGTGCAAAGTATAAACGGATGAGCTATTGAAGCATATTGGTAAGACGTGTGTATTGTGTGGGTGAGGTCGTGGGTTCGAGGTTGGCAGACACCCCTTTTTTGCACTTTTTTATATTTTTCACTTTTTTTGCAAAAACTAAAAGTTGGAACTTATAAAGGATACAATTATAAGTACTTTTAATGAAAGGAGCTTAAGCTGAAAACTAAAATTTAGCTCTAAAAGAGCTTAAGAAATAAGCTGATACAGTAAGGTGGCTTTTGAACAAAAAAATATGCTTATTTGGACTAAAAGCTTTTGTAGGATCCCGTTAACACTTCATAACATATATAATAATCACGAATCGAACTAGAAAAGAGAAAGAGAGGTGAGTTGTTCCCTACTAACACCTAATGCTAACTAAAATTGAGGATTAAAAAGGCTAACTCAGAAAATTACTCAAAAAACTCAAATTCAAATTAAGCTAACTAACTCAGACCTTAAGCTTTTGCAAACTAGCTAAACTACTTATGAACTATAAATTCAAAACTTTAAACCAAACTTTATAAGCTAGAAATCTAATTTAAGTACCTAGAATTAATTACTACTATTTTTTGGCTTTTTGAATTTAATGACTTTTTAAGCTAAAATGAACCTAGGCAAATAAGCTAGCAAATGAAAACTAAGACTTAATCTAAATTAAACTATATCTAATCTATAGGCTAACTGAAATTTAGATCCTAATTCCTACAATTACTAGCTTAAAAAATTACGATCAACAGTACTAATATGCGTTAGACTGTGATGTAACACCCAAAATTCACAACGCAGCGATACACATGGGGGGTACTTCATATACATAGCGCTAGATACAAGAGAACGTCCTTTAAATGTGTCGCTTGTAAAACATCTCGTTGATATTTTTTTAAGATCAAAATATTAGTTGTCCATAATTGCATCACCATGAAAAACTTGATGTTAAGACTCCAATGCACAAAATAATCAAGCATTAATTCACCTGAGAAAAACATGCTTAAACGGTCAACATAAAGTGGTGGATTAAAGGTTTATTTTAATGTATAATCCGGACACAAGATTTTCCCTGTGGAACATGATCCATGCAATCCATCACAGAAGGTATTACGTTTACCTAAGCTCATGGACACTGAAGCTCGACATATATGAATAAATACAATGAAAATTATGGCCTACATTGCCGTGATGATGTTCAACTGTTTCTCCAACATCCAACAATCCGACATGATATACGTTCGTTTCAGTGATAGCTAGGCACCCGAACGGGAGGTCAATCACCATAAATAGATCTATCTATAAATCACTCGCGATTCCAAACCAGGAAATATCAGTTCTGATTCATGGGCATAGTGGTTATCGCTACTTAGGCAAACACGTAATCATGTAAAAATGTACACTTGCGTCCAATTTGTAAACAAAAGCCTGTTTCTCACCCCAACAATTGTTAAATCAATAAATAGTAAAACATGGGTCATATGAACCTCACCTTGATCAAAGACCCACGATCATAATAATCCAAATAAATCACACGAATCTGGCAACGATCTCGGCCACGACCTAAAATTATGTCGCTATATTTATAATAATCGTAGTAAATACGATCAAACGATGCGTACATCGTAACGACGAAATCATACATATTTTAATATGTATACATACACTTTATCTTGTGATGAAAAATCGCTTGCGCGTCTTTAACCATAAAACCTTAAGTCTATTTATGTATATATAAGTTTTTCGTCCAATCATAACTTGGTTCGTATTTTACAGAAAGTTACTATTTATAGACTCTCCGTTTTAGAACGAAAACAATGGTCTTAAAAATAATTAATTGAAATAATAGATTAATGGACATTTTTTATCACTCAAAATCGTATCATAAGGTATATCATAATTAAATATATCGTTGACTTTTACGTTGACCTTTAGTTTGAACCGCTATTCTCAATTTTAAAAAACGACAAGCCTCGCGGCAAAGTAAATACGTCATTACGAAACAACTTAGTCGTTTCGCGGAAGCGAAACGGACTCGAAAGTGCTCAAATCCTTTAATTAATAAACATGTCAGATTTAATATATATTTAAAATAACATATTTTTCTTAAAGTGTATATTAATTTTCTTTTTTTTATTGTTTTCGATTTCACTTAGTTTCCTCGTTATTGGATTGTAAAAGTCCAGTTTTATATCAAAACGTCCATCAAATATAATTTGTATTTTTTGTAACCAAAAGTCTAACTTTTCAAATCTTCAAAACTCCGAATCCCCATGTTCGTTTTCTGATCCACAATTATCCGTTACAAAACGCGCAAAGTCCGTTGTTTTAGCTCAAAATCATCTAAAATACATTTAAATACTTATAATTAATATCAATCCCGTTTTTAATTATTAATATCATATTTTATTAGACGTTACAAGTTTAAACAGATTTCAATCAATATACATTAATCGATAATAAAATGAAACAATTAATATATTTTGGTGCAAACAAAACGCACCTCTTGTGTTCTGATTATCTAAACCAAGCAAACCCCCGGTTGTCCTGCTCTTTGAAGCAACCCGTCACACCTCGTCGATTGTTAAAACCACAACACCGCGCACCGCTGCGTTGCAAACCCAACCAAACATCCCATTTGTTTCAACCCAAACCCGACACCCTTCCCCCGGCTGTCACTCGACTGCCAAAACAAACCCATACTTACCTCGCTGTCCGACAGTATACGCACCGTATGGTGTTATCAGTCAACCTAACACCCCTTATTTTACTTTCATGCCTAACGACCCTTACCCATTTTTCGAACCAAACCTTGCCCTGTGTGGCGGCGGAGCCCACCAAACGCACCCCCTGATGGCGGCTGTCGCCATTTCAGCGGACCTCATTAAAACCAATGGCACCTAATCTCTATTTCGAGATCAATCTAAACGCCCATAATCTTTATACAAACACCCTCTTACGTTTTCAATCGATCCAAAGCACCCTAAGTGGTGTGGATAAGAAAACCAATGCAGCCTAGTTGCGTTTCCCACGCCAAACTGCCTTGTAGTTGGGCTGTCATAACCCTACGCACCCTGTTTGCGAAAAAAAACAACCAACGAACACCCCTTGCTGTTAATAACCTTAACCGAAAACCCACCCCTTTTTTCATAACCAAACCCAAGCAACGCCTGTGGTGGTTTTAACCCAACGCACCCTCTTGGTGTTATAACAAAAAACCACAGGCAACCTTGTTGTATGCCACCGAAACAACACCTTAGTGTTGTGTAACCACAAACGGACGCACACTTTTTGTGATTTCTGTCAATAACCCGAACGCAACCCTATGGGTGGCGGCTGAGCAAAGTCAAACCAAAACGCACCCTGTGGGTCGTGGTTGAGGTGGCGGTGGTAATGCGTGGGTAGGACAGAAGGGGAGGTACGTGGGGCGAGTGGTGTTCGGAGGCATCGGGAGATCGAGCGAAGAGGAGGCTTTTTGGTGCTCGCCGGAAAACTCACCGGAAAACTTTTCCGACGGTGGTTGGTGGTGGCCGGCGGCGGTGGTGGCCGGCGATTCCGGCGGCCGAAAAATCATGGTGGGGGAGAGAGTGAGATTTATATATGTGTGTTTATTTTGAGATGGAAATGAAATATTATAAAACTTTTTATATTTATATAAAAAGTTTTAAAATTTTTAATAAGTGTTTAATAGTTGGGGGTAATATTCGTAAATATATCACAATGACCAAACGTGTAATTGTTGAGAAACTTTTATAAAATATTGGTTCGGGACTCGTTTGAACTAGTTAACGGATGATTCAAGTCACGAAACTTGCGCCATTGTTTTCCAAATCATTTTTCTGATAAAAATGAGTATTTATTTGATAGTATTTCATAAATATTTTCCTAACATTTATAAAGATATTCGTTATTTATTTGGTGAACCGGTTTCGTCTCGTCCGAAAGTAAAAATAGAAATAAATTTTTAACCCGTATATTCGCGTTTTTCAACAAACGCTTTAATTAAAATGCTAAGTATTTTATTAAATATTTTTATTTAATAAAACGTGATAATTAAATATAATTTAATTATTTTTTTTGTGTTTCTAAAATCTTGCGAGGGAATTTCAGTCACCTTCTGACTGTTTTCGGGTCTCGGTCAAAACTAAAAAGTTGTCAGGAATGTTGTTTTACATCAAATTGCTTTAGAGTCCGAATAATGAAAACGTGATTTAGCTGCTCGTTTTTGATAAATCAACCTAGGAATAACATATATCTCCTTTAAATATGTTCCGAAAAATTACCGGTCACGCGGTAATTGTTTTTACGAGACAATAAAAGACCAAAAGTCAAAAAGTCAAGTCAGACCCTAAAAGTCAAAGGGTAAAATCGTCATTCAAAATTTCAAAAATTCTCAGATGTTACATTTTAAGACTAGGTTTGTTTGTTGCTTGCAAATCATTAGATTGAAAAATGTCCTCATCATCACTAACCCAATCTTCAATGATAACTCCACTAGGCCTAACAAATTCAACTTTAGGCATTTCTACACTAGTATTGCTAGTTTGAGAGGTACTTGCTTCAACTTGAGACACATTAACACTAGTCTTATTTGTTGTAGGCCTATAAACAGAATCATTCAATCCTTCAAAAGATAGATCAGCTAGTGGAGTTATGTAGTTCCCAGTTATAGGAGGAGGAACAGCATGATATCCATTATCCTTTTTGAACCTATCATTTGTTTGATTGTCATCTCCATCACTTGAACTACTATCAAATACACTATTAAACAATTCACTACCACTTGAGTCATTTTCATTCAATTGATCTCCATATCCTAGACCAGTTTTATCTTTAGAAGTTGTAAATCATTGATATAGTAAAACATGGGGCTATGAACTCACCTTAGTAAATAAAATGATGTATGTGAATCGAAGTGAAAGGAAACGCCCCGTATAAGAACCGAATGCAACCTAATTAATATTAGGTCTAATGAGTATACAATGTAACATAATAATACAAACATCACAATTATATAGTTAACACCAACCACTTAATAGTCTTGGTTTAGTTTTAAATGTCAAAAACAAAGATTAAAAAAACACCCCGTCACTTTATTGAATAAGGTGTTCCTATTTGCATCCGTAAAATGAAAGTGGTGGTTTTCGTCTCCCAAATTATTTGCTTGTTTAATAATACATGTTTTAATATTATTATTGGATTATATAATGATATTATATAATTGGTTTTAAATTGTTTTTATAAATATGCACAAAAGTAAAAAATATTGCAATACGGTTTTATAACCTATATCTTTAACGTTTAAAACTCTGTTTTCCCACGTTAATTAATATCCATTAGCTCCGTATTAAGAAAATATATCAAAATATTATATTTATTAATATCTATCCCCTAGAAGAACAGTAGTTTTTAATTGTTTTTTATAAAATTATATAAAACTACTTATTATATAATTAATCGTCCGTAAAACTTCCAAAAGTCCGTAACTTAATTCATATTTATATTTAATCCGTTTCGCTTTGTTTCTATATATGTGATGGGATTCGTATTTGAAAAAGTGTAAAAATTTTATATTTTATAAATAAGGTTTTGGCACTGTATATGAACATAACAGTAAGTGAAAGATTATAAAAATACTTTTTAATAACTTTAAATTATGAAATCATATTTAAAAATTGTAATCTCGTTCTGTTTTAATTTGTTTTTAGTGATTCCTATGATCACCGTCTTCGTAATTAAAAGCTCTATTTATGAAATTATTTCCCAACAATAACTGTCGTGAACAGTAACCTATTTTTATAAATTTACTTTTATAAAAATACTTTTTAACTTAAACTTGTAAATAACGTATCACCTTCATTTTAAATCTGTTTTTTGAGTTTCTTACATGTTTGGATTCGTCATGAAAACTACTATCTTTATAAAATCTCCTTAATAATACCAGACTAGAAACAGTAAAATATTTTTATAAAATAACTTTTATAATAAAAATTCTTATAATCCATTTAATTATCGTAAACTTAAAAATGTCATATCTCCTTCGTTATTGCTTGATTTTTCAAGTTTCTTATATGCTTACGATAATTGTGATAAGTACTAATTGAATAAAATATAAAATGTATACCCTTATACAAGAATTCAAACAGTAGGTTCCTATGTTTGTACATGATCTATTTTATACACTTGTTTTATATACTTTTCACTTTACTAAACTATTACAAGTCCTCTAACTTATTAAATAGCATAACTTAATATATTTTAAGTCCTTTATAACATGTCCATGAATATGTCCAAGTATGGCAAGTCCTTATGATCTTTGTACATAACTTTTGTAAATAAAACTTCCAATACAAATTAATTTACAAACTAAACTTATAATAAATTTACACTTATATAGCGAAGGTTAACTTCCATTTTAAGTATCATTTATACCAACAATAATAAAGAATACGAATTATATATATATGTAATATTCCATAAAATCTAAAAAATGAACATATGAGGTGTTTTAACATATTAACAAAGTATGTACACATAAGATGATGTATTGAATGAAAAGAAATACTCTAAAATAAGACATGAATAGAAGGAGATGTGGAATGATGAACACAAGATAAAAACCCTTAGCCAAACTTCCAAATCCAAAACCTTAATCTAGAAAACCCTAAATATGTTTTCTTGATTAATCCTTCTTAAACCCAAATCTAAGCTTAATATGCCCTTGAGTAACCTTAGATATGCTTAGAATGAACCCTTGTATGCTTGGAATATTTATAGAATAAAAATTATATGAAACTCAAAAATCCAAATATTGAGCCGTTGGTTATGGAGAGTCTTTAAAGAGAGTTTTGGAGTTTTCTACTTTGTTAAGAATAAAAGAGTGATTTAGTTATTGTAGGACTTGCCTTTTATAGCAAGAGTTAATGTTTAACCTACCTTAAACTAACCATGCTTGAGTAGTAGGGTTAAGGTACAAGATGTAAGAACTTGTAAGACCTCTCCTCCTCTCTAGGAGGAGGGAGATGCCTAATTAGAGGATGGATGCATTTGACAAGCCAATTACTTGAAGATTGTATCTTAGGGTACACTTTGTGTAAGATACAACTAAAAAGGTGAAACTTAGTGGGGATTTAATTGATTTAATTTGGTGTATGTGCTAATCCGGCCCATGAGGTGAATATTAAGTTGAGAAATGAGTTAAATTTTAGGTAATTGGGTATAATAGTGGGTATTGGTTTGAGTATAGATAGGTATAGGTGCTTTCGGGTATGCCCGAATGTAATTTATTGCGAAACGTAAGCGCTTTACGTAACCAATAAAAAATAAATTATGAAAAGTTATAAATTAAACTCTTAATAATGATATAACCCTTGCTTGATGTCAACTTTAACTTGTTTGGTGTCCGTTTATGTTGAATGATGATTTTTAGTTTACGCGATTTAACTATAAGATAATAATTAAAAGCGGACGCGTAAAACCCTAAAAAAATAATGAAAATAATTGAGTCGGGAAATGACCTAAAAATGTGAAATGTTACAGTCTCCACCCGTTAGAAAAGCCTTGTCCTCAAGGCTCAAGTTGTAACACTTGATGAATGTACGGGTTTAGTGAAGAGATGCAGATACATGATCTTTTGAAATTGGCTTCTCGCGTTCGCTATGTGAAACTCAGGACCTCTCCTGAGTCCATCAAACCTAGACAATTTAGATACGGCTTTGTTCAACCATTTGACTTCTCGATCCAATGATCTCCATGGGTTCTTCATAAAACGAGCGTATCATCCACAAGAGACCTTCCAACAGAAATCTAATGGTTCGATACAGGAATATCACATTGTAGATTGGATACATGAAATGAATTGTGAACTCTGCTCAACTCTTGAGGAAGCTCAAGCTTGTAAGCATACGTTTTTCTAATCTTTGTGTAATCTTTCCAGCACCTTGAGAAGGTCCAAATGATCTAAGTTAACTTCCCCCGTTTGCCAAAACGTACGACCCCTTTCCAAGGTGAAACTTTGAGCATAACTCTATCCCTAACTTGGAACTCCATCGGCTTACGCTTTAAGGTCGGCTGTACCTCTTTCTGATCATCATCGACGGCTTTGCATTCTTTGCTTGATATGAATGACCTTCTCAGTTGTCTCATGGACCATTTCTGGACCGGTGAGTTGAACTTGTCCGACCTCGGCCCAACAAACAGGTGAACGACACTTCTGTCCATAAAGTACCTCGAATGGTGCAGCCTTGATGCTAAGCGTAAAACTTTGTTGTAAGAAAATTTAACTAGTGGCAAATGTCTAACCTAACCATTTCCAAAGTCGTCACACAAGCCCCATAGCATATCCTCAAGAGTTTGGATAGTTCTCTCGCTTTGTCCGTCGGTTTATGGATGGTACACAGTACTCATATCCAAGTTAGTACCCATGGCCTTCTGAAGTGATCTCCAGAAATTCAATGCGAACCTAGGGTCACGATCACAAATGATTGAGACAGGTATTCCGTGCCTCGTGACTACCTCCTTTAGGTACATTCTCACCAATCTCTCTATGGAATCAGTTTCTCTTATTGGCGTAAAGGATTGCAGACTTAGTAAGGTCCAGAACACAAATCACCTAAAGGCGTCATAACCTTTGCGACGACTTAGGACAGCTTTGTGACAAAAATCCATAGTGATATTGGCCCACTTCAATTGAAGTATCTTGGTTGTACCAACAATCTTGATGCCTTTGGCGTTCAGCCTTGACCATAAGCACAACAAAGCACGTTAAAAACATTATGCTAACATAGGTGTGTGATGTCGACTCAATATAGGGCCACAAATATACTTTTATGTCTTGAACATTTTTTTTTTTTAAATTATTGTTTAGAACCGAAAAGGATAAGTATTTTGAATGTGCACTCTTGCTTGTCACCGTCGTTAAATCACCAAAACAAGTGCAACCACTCCTGCCATTTTAAGCATAATTTCATCGACACGGGTTTCCAACTTTTCCTTGGGTATATCCCTTCCTATCATAAAACCGCCTACGTCCTTCATTTTTGATATTCCCCGGAGTTTCTGTGCTTCCTATAGATCTTCCAAAATTTGTTTGGGGAGATTCAAACCAATAGTCATGACTAAGCACGCACCCGTAATGCTTATCCGTTCTTTACGGATTAATGCAATCGATAACTACTTTGCCTTCCCCGGGTTGATAACCAATTTTCCAGTCGTACTCACAGAGCAAACACTAACCAACTACGTTCTCATGTTCAGCTTCCTTTTGGTCAAAATTTATTGTAACTCTTATGATCTGTGAACACCGTACACTTGGTTCCATACAAGTAGTGTCTCTTAAATCTTTAGAGCAAACACCACTGCACCAAGTTCTAAATCATGAGTAGTATAATTTTTCTCATGAATCTTCAACTGTCAATGATCATAAGCAATCACCTTCCTCGTATGCATCAACAACACCGCACCCGACCTTTATGCGATGCATCGCACTAAACAAAGAAGTTCACAACTCCTTGAGGGAAGCTAAGATAGGTGCCTACACAACTTATTTCTTCAATGTCTGAAAATCTCTCTTTGCTTGTCAACAACCCACCCCACCCACCTCCATCAAAGGCCTGATTTTCTTATTTCACAGCTGGTCATTGGACTTACAATTTTGCGAAAAATCCCGTCGATGAATCTCCGATGATAACCGGCAAGACCTAAAAATTACCGTATCTCCGTAGGAGTCTTGGGAGATGCCCAATCTTTTATGGATTCGATCTTGGCGGGATCCACGTGAATGCCTTGACTATCAATCACTCGGCCTGAGAAATATAACCATTGGGAATCCGAAAACTCACAATTAGAAAACTCACATTTAGAGGATTTAGCATACAATTCTTCTTTCTTAAGCAATTTCATAATCTCCTTCAGATGTTCTTTATGTTCTTTCTTGTTCTTTGAATAAATTAGTATATCGTCAATAAAGACAATTACAAACTTATCTAAATACGGTTTGCACACCCAATTCATGAGATCCATAAATACCGCCGGTGCGTTCGTCAAACCGAATGGCATAACTTGGAACTCATAATGACCATATCGAGTCTTGAATGCCGTCTTTGGAATATCTTCTTCGCGCACTCAAAGCTGATGATAACCCGATCGCAAGTCTATCTTAGAATAAACACTGGATTCTTGTAGTTGATCAAATAAATCGTCGATCCTTGGGAGTGGATAACGATTCTTCACAGTCAGCTTGTTTAATTCCCGATAGTCGATGCACATTCGAAATGATCCATCCTTCTTTTTGACAAACAAGACTGGAGCTCCCCAAGGTGAGGAACTGGGTCTTATAAATTCCCCCCTTGGTCAAAAAGTTTCTACAGTTGCATCTGACAACTCTTTCCTTCAGAAGGAGCCAATCGATAAGGTGCTCGTGCTACAGGTGCAGCACCAGGCATCAAATCGATTTGGAATTCCACTTGTTGAGTCTGTGGAAGACCCGACAATTCTTCAAGGAATACTTCTGAAAAATTCTCGAACATTGGTACGATTCTAAGTCGTTTTTGTATGGCAAACATAAACTCCTTGCTTCTGTCGACGTCTTTCTTCGTCCAAAACCGTGTATCCAAACCAGAATTCCACCCATTGACCTTAAATTCCTTGACTCTGTAATCCAACGCTTCATCAATCTGATGTAGAGTACAATCACTGAACTTGTGGATTTCATTAAACCTCATGATCATCTGAACCCCATATTTGTCCCTAAACGTGACGGCCCTTGGAGAGTCAATTACTATTAAGTCATGCTTGTACTCAAATCCCTTGGCATCCCATCGAGGTTTGGTAAGGTTTAACTGCGTCTGGTAGCTCTCAATCCCTAGCCGGAAGTCTTCTACGCGTTGTCTAATAACCAAGTTTCTGGTCCATAAATTGACAGCAGTAGTGAGAATCTTTTTATCTTCGGGTGAGAGATGGTTCAAGTGACCTTGAAGATTCAACAAGTACAGATCTTCAAAGTCACTAGGGTACAGATATTTGAAGTCCCTTTCCGTGATGACATATTCCTTGAGATTAGCTCAATGAAGGACAATCTTCTTCATGTAATTGTACCCTGGTGTAGTCAAATTTATATACGTATAGTATTAATCTCGTAAGAATTCTTTCCAAAATACTTCTCAATCAAGAGAAATATAAGGTAAAAATCTCACAAAAGAAAACACAATTTGTATATTTTTATCCGGGAAGTACTTTTCCTCGGGTCGTGTCCCAACGAAATCGTGAATTGAGAATTTAGGAATAATTCGGATTCGAGTTTAGAATAGTAAAAGACTTTTGAATTGTTGATTACACTACAAAATATAATAGCATGAATTGAAAAACAATTAACTAGCACGAAATTTAAATGCACAAAACGTTAAAACGCGAGCTAAAATTGAAATTTAAAATCTAAAGCACGACTTTTAACAAATTTTATACCTAAAAATCACAAATTTAAAATGAAAATTTTAGGAAAAAGAATTGGAATTTTTTATGTATTTTTGAATTTTTTATGATTTTCTAAAGATTTAATGAATTAACAAAAATAAACTTTTTCTAAAAATTAACACTAAAATTTTTCTTTTATTTTTCAAAAATACTAGATTTAAAAAGAAAATTAATGCAAAAAGAATCAAAAATTTTCAACTATTTTTCTATTTTCTATGAATTTTATAAGAAAAAGTAAATCAATTAAATCTATTTTAATTCCTAGAAAATACAAATTTTACTGGAAAAATATAAAAAAAATGGTTTTTATAAACTTCAAAGGTGCAGAAAAATTATGGAACAAAAAGCCCCAATTTTTAAAACCCAATTAAGCCCTAATTTGACCAATTAAAAACTAAACCCTAAATTTATAAAACTAATTTCTAAAATATTAAAACTATTTATAAACCTAGAAAGAACAGGGTAGGAATTGAAATAAAGGAAAGATAAGGGTAGGCGGGCGAACTATAGAAAATTTACACTACAGTTAAATCGAATGCCCCTAAACTTTAAGAAAAGTACGAAACAGACCCTGCGATTTCAGCTTATTTAGCTTATTGAAAAAGTGGTTTTCAGCTAAAACTTAAAACTACAAACTTAAAGAACAGCTTATTCCTAGTAACTTTAATAAAGACACTTTTCACTTTTAACCAAAGAATAAGCTAGAAATTAAGCTGTTTAGTTTCTGTCACAGAAACTAGGCTTTTGACAAGATTTTTGGACTTTGGCTTATTAATGGCTTATTACTTGATGAAAGCTAAAACTAAAAGAAGCTTATTCTAGCTTAAGATGTGTTTTAAAGGGATCTAAACTAAAATTACCCTATGTTTAGCAAATTTAGGAAGAAAATGAAAATGAAAAAGTGCAAGGTTTGAATGAAACTGTTTTTAAGCTTTTTTCTAATAAGCTAACAAGCTATTTACTGAACCTTAAAGACTGAAATCTTGAAAACAAGCTAAACTGAGTTCCTTGAACTAACCTAGGTAAAAAGATTTCAAACTTTCTTATGGAAAATGAGAAATTTTAAGAGTGAAATGGCTAGCTCATAAACTGATATGCTGTTGCTGTCATTTGTTGTTGCTGGTGCAATTGGTAAGGAACTCAAATTCAAGCTAAGCTTTTAGAACCTACACTTCACTAAAATGATCCTAAGTGAACACTAAACAACCTTGAACTCTAAATTGCTTGTAAAATCTTAAAATCTACAACTCTTATAGCTGAAATATGCCCTGGTGCTGGTGAAAAGAATTTTAACTCCAAAACTTTTAAATTCTAAAACCTAACTTCTAAAAGCTGTTTAAAAATTTGTATTATACCCTAACTCAGCTAAAGGAAAAGCTTTGGCAAAGTAAAGTTGACTTTAAGAGTCAATTGAAGCTTAAACCAAACACTCCTTAATGCAAGACTGCCAAAACTAAATTGAGTCTAAATTAATCTCAAAGCTAAAACTGCTTATTCTTTTTATCTAAACACTCTAATTTTAAACTACTAAAGCTTTTTAATCACTAATATTACTTAAGCTATTTGAACAGTATTCATCACAAGGAAAAGCAAAGATATTGAAATAAGCTAATTGAATAGACTGTGTAAATGCTATATTGAAATTGAGAAAATGAAACCTGAGTTTTTTGGAGTCTCAGAACTAGAGGTCACTCTTGTAGAGTGAGTGACCTCACATTATTATCCTATTGGCTTCCAAAGCCTCTAAACCAAAAAGCATTAAGCTCATTAAGCTATTTTCAGCTTATTACTTCATAAGCTTCTAAATCTTGATCAAATTGAACTCACTTGATCATGTTATGACAATAAATGAATAAAGAATAATTGAATGAGGATTAAAACCTTTAACTGACTTTAGAGCTGATGAACAGTAATAAAGTCAAGAGAGCTTTATTAAGAGCTTATGAAGGTTACAAATTTGCTTAAAATTGAAATCAAGAATGAAAATATTGAAAGCTGAATGTAATTGCTCAAAATGGATTGTTGTACTAGTAGAATAACACAGCTACAAGTAAATGGCTGCTTAAAGTAAGATTTTGAAAACGGTAAGATTTAAATTGCTTAAAAACGGAAAATTACAAAGTAAAATTTTTAAAACTAAAACAACAACTGAAAAATGTGATCCTAGGGGTGCTATTTATAGAGGAGAGGTGAAGAGGAGGGAAGATTTCTAGAATTGTCCATTTAATCGTGGCCTTTGATCTTTTGAAGCTTATTTGTGGCCGTTGGATGATTGGTGTGATGTGTTCGACCCAATCATGTGTTGCCACGTGTTTGTTTTTGATTGGGGAAAGTGTATGAGCAGGTTTGAAGGCTTATAAAGGAGCGGGGGATGGGAAAAATCGAAGTTGGGTTGTGTAAAGTTTGGGCGGGAAAGGTAGTTTGGGTGGTTAGAGCTGTTGCGATAAAAGCGGGTTTGTTTTGAATGTTTGGAATGTTAACACTTTTGGTCCTTGTCTTTTCTCCGCCCAAGTTGTAGTTATAAAGTAGTTTGAAAAATGACAATTTCAGTCCTTGGCTTTGCTTTGCTCTTTCTCTTCTTTAATAAATCACTTTCCACTTTTGCAACTTTAGTCCTTGAAACTTCAAACTTCCAAATAAGCCCTTGAATCTTTGAATACTTGTCATAACTAGCCCCTTGACTTTATTTTGACCTTTGTCTTTCTTTCTTGCTGTGTCGGGCTGATCCGGCTTGATCTTTGGCTGATTCTTCACTCTTTCTCTTGTCTCTTTGTCTTTTTCCCGTTTCTTGTCGGTTTTTTGATCGTTTTTGCTTCTTTTTGTCATTTCAATCCTTTCCTGC
>BQNB010148657.1:0-14724 GCA_026074375.1 Tanacetum coccineum | reverse complement strand
AAGAGCTATCTCGGACTCTAGATCTGCTTGGTCCGCTTTACTAGATCTAGTTGAATGATAGGTCGCATACAAAAGCGCGTAAGCAAGTATAAATTGATAAATATAAACAAGCACTCAACGATAAATCAAGAAATCAAAATAAACAAATACCAAACATTCAAATCTTCATAATAATGGCTAATACCCGAAGGTATTAGCCTTCAAACGTCATAATAAATACAAGAGTAATTATTTAGCCAAGGTAAACTAACCGAGATAACGAATGATACCAAAAACTAAACGATTACTAAAGTATATGGAATTACACATTATCTTCTATGGTATTGAATACATTGCTCGACCTCTTTTGCTATTTTTCTCCTCTAAAAATCAACTTTTGTGGTTTAGGTATCGAGAATATGATTTAGCACACTTAAAACTCGTTTTTGAGTTTTGTATTTATAGGGTCAGGAAGTCGGTTGGATACGGCATATCCAAGAGTTGGATACGGTGTATTGGGAATTTCTTGGAGTAGGGACCATGCTTGATATCTTCTAGAATATTATATTGATTCCATATCTTGAATACGGCGTATTAAGTCCTCTGGATACGACGTATTAATCTTTATTCCTGAGTGGTCTTTGGTGAGTGCAGGCACGGATACACTGTATCTTCCTTGATGGATACGGCGTATTGGTCTTCAGAACAGTAATCTTTAAAATATCTTCATTTAAGCTCCAGAATGCACGCCTTTTGCTAACTTTCACCAATTACTCCATAATTACTGCAATTCTCAAATATAAACGATTAAGTAACAATTCTTTGCAATAACTATACAAAATGGGTTAATAACATGGGATAAATGATGCTATAAAATAGATGTTATTTGATGTCATCAAATATCCCCCCACTTGAATCCTACTTGTCCTCAAGTAGCCTTTAGAAGTTTATAAAAATGTATCCCTAAGGATATTTTCCTTTTTTTAAAGCATTTATTTTGATCTATGACAAGTACCACCATAACCACCTTACGAAATAGGAAGATGAAAACACTCAAATCACTCAACTAATCTATGTGGTAACATGTAACTAATTCGCTCAATTGCTCGGTCATGACGAGTATTCTATCATAAGCTTGGCAAGGATACACATCTCCACCACTAAAGCTAAGGAGTAACAAGTTTATAAAGGTAAATATGGGTTTTTGTATGGAAAGGCGTATGGTTTGATCATTCTACAATCTTTCACCAGAAGTACCACTCCAACAAGGCAACTGAAGCACACATACACACCCGGAATGCTGGGATAGACATGTGTGTTCGATCACATCCCTATTTAAATTTAACCAACGGCTAGGATGAAGAATGATAAAGGGTAGAAACCTTCTAACTTTCACCAAAATTCGTAAACCAACAAGGTATAATGCATGCATACACACCCAGAACATCGGGATAGACATGCATGTTTGTATGAATCCTCGTTCGCGTAAAACAAGCGGCTAATCATCAAGTGAGAGGGAAATAAATTATTGTTAAATAAAAATCAAGAAACAAATAGATTAAGACTTAAGATACAAGTTGCTAGACACTTATTTCCTGACTGTTATCATGATAAAGACACAACTATTTACAACGTCTTGATCATAGATCAAAAACAACAACCTAAGTTGGCGTTCCCGTAACGGTCAACTTCCAAATCTTCCTAAAACTTTACATACTCTACAAGGCAAGTAGCGATATCTTCCACTTTGTATAATACCTTACATCGTTGATTTTTTAGACGTATCAACGAATAATCGACCCTTTATGTAATTCCTTCGGTAATTACGAAATGATTATCTTCCAACTTTCTCTTTTTTTCATTTTTTTGCTAACTAAACTTCAAATCTCGGTTTAGTTTCACCATCTTCACGATCATAATAATTCCGGATAATTTCTTCGATAGTTCCTTCGTCTTCAGATTCACCAATAATTGTGATGGTAGTAAAATCACATGAGCTTTGACTACTAATATACATTCCTATTTGTAAATGTGCAATTATCAACCGCTCAAAGATGAAAATGACACAAGACCTCGAGAGAAATACCATACTTTATACTTTAAGCATTTAGCAACTTTAAATTTAACTTAATCTAACAGAGGTTAAGGTGTAAGGGTGTTACGAAACTAATAGTTGGATTGTAAAATTCCTAAATGCATGGCTCTACAGGTTGTTCTAGTGGATCATCACTCTAAAGATGAGAGTGGAAAAGGGTTTAAACGGGAGGTTAACTAACCGGTGTAGTTAGTTAATAAGCAACATGTAAAGGCGATTTGGGTGTAATCCTAAAATTTACCAATTTAAAAAAAGTTACTCATCTATATCCATGTAACTCAATACTGTGGTCTCGAGTGATATACCAAGCCAAGTTCTAAAGTATACAACATCACGACGGCACTCATATTTTGTGGAACTTGGGTTAAACATTTGGAAATGAAAAGGCTTAAATCTTCACATATTCTAACACAGCATAAATTAAAGCTTTTTATTTGTGAAAATTAGGACATGTAAACATTTAATTTCATCCCTCACTTGAATTATAACAAACTTCCTCTGTTTGTAATTTTATAAAAATATTAATCACGATTTAAAAAGAATTAGCATGATGAAAACTTCTATGATAATTTGTCGGTAGATTCTCCAAGTTGCGTTTATGAGCAAGATTGTGTGCTGAAAAAGCGTCTGAATCCTAGCACGAACATCACACACATAGAATTCCATTTAAAATATTGGCATTCCACACCAAAAATACTTCGTTCGATATTTCTTTCTCGAGGTCCTGTATAAAATATAGGAAGAACAAGTGCATTCATATCTTGGTACCTACGGTTAATTTAAACTAAACTTAGACGAACTAATTACGAGTCAGACAGTTGGATACAACGTATCAGGTTATTGAATACGCCATATTCAAAATCTAACAATAATGTTTCTAAAGTGCAATAAAATAAAGACTGAAAACGTCCAGACAATCAATACGTCGTATGGTATGGAGCGAATACGCCGTATTGATGTCTGGGAAGACAGACTCGATAACAAAATTAAATAACAATCCGGGTTGTCTCCCGGGAAGCACTTTTGTTTACAGCGAAGTCTTTAAGTTAGACTTTTCTTCAGCTTCTCCTTTATTTGGTGCGCGTCACCTTCCATCCTTCGTCCTTTTTCTGAAAAATATCTTGATAGATTTTGGACATATTATTTTCGTTTCTTTCCCAAATATCATATTCGTAACTTCTTACAGCAATATATTCTTCATTTGGTCCAAGCGAGTATTGAATGGATTTAAACTTTTCTGTTTTACACCTTCTTTTGTTAGGTAGCTCCTTGATAGAATTGGATGTATTGCTATGTTTGCGCTTTGTCTGACTTAGTTTTTCAATATCACATGCTTCATAGGCCTTGAAGAATGAATCAGTAGCAGTGTTGGGTGGGTTTTCATATTTAGATTCCTTCAATTCATTACTGCTCGAAATACTGTTATCCACATATCTCTTATTCCAATTTCCATTCATCCAAGCGTCAAATATCACCTTTTGAGTCCTTCCATCCACTTTCTTTTGGTATTTGAATGATGTGTTTATGTTTGATATGAATTCAAGTGGATCAATCCCCCAGTTTTCTCCTTCGTCCAACATTTCCTCTTCTCCATCGTATGATTCGGGATAGAATCTATAGAAGAATTATTCAACAAGTTCTCCCTAAGTGGTGATTTCCTCACTAATCCACCATTCTTTAGCATCATCGGCCAATGAGAGAGGAAACACTTTCATTCGCAGTTGATGCGAATCCACGCCAGGAATGTAAATTGATATGTGAGAAATCACATATCCTTTTTTATACAAAAATGGCCCTAAAATGAACAAATTGTGCAAATTATGCTTGTATATTGCTTGTTTTGTCATTTGTGATGTGTAGGTACGGATATTGCAAAAAATTACTAGAAAATGGCCACAAAAACCGGGGACAAACACGAACACGAGAAGGATAGATCTACACATGAGCTGGGAAGTTTCTAGCAAAAGGTCAACAAAGTCAACCATTGGGATCAACCCAAAAAAAGACAAAACCATTTCTAAATACCAATAATCCCTAATGTTTAATCAATTTCCCATAAAAACCATAAATCACTACACGTTAGTCATTTTTATTAAATAGCTAACGGTATTATGGTGCCTTTACTATATAACCATTTTTTAACTTCTAACCAAGCCCAAAATTACACCGGCTAATTCTTAATAAAATTCCTGAGCCAGGTTAAAAAAACCATTTTTTTACCTAGGTCAAACACAAACATATAAAAGGAATTTTGGCTTGAATTTTGGTTTGTTGACTGTTCTCCGTTCTTCTTCAATTACTCTCGCAGCCAAAATTAAAGGGTTAAATCCTTCACCTTTCATTAATCCTACGTGGTTTGCAAGATTTCACATGTGGCCAAGCAATGATCTCAGCAAGTAACGTCACCAAGAGACTCCAAAGGTACATCTCTTACAAGGAATCATACGTGGAATAACCAGAAGCAACAAAACTGGAAAAAAATTGCACTAAACTCAGTGTAATAAAAGCACAAAGGACTTCCAATCATTGGATTGCCAGCTTGGCAATCCGTTGTGATCACTTGTGGATCTAACGTCTATTGATTAAGAGCTAATCAAGTAACTATGATTGACAAGGCCAAGAATCAAATAAGGGGGAGAGTGTGCAGTGGTCTAGTTCATTCTCTCCAGGCCTGGATATACTTAAGAAAATCTCTCACTCACATGATATATCTAGGGTAGCTTAGTGTAGAATTTAATTTAGCTTTTTAATGTAATTTTCTCTTTAAAGTCATTTAGCTTATTTTGTTTTCAAAATCATTGTAATTCTCTTTTCAATAGATTGTAATCCGTTTGTTAAATCAATAGGAACTTAATTTTCATAGTGTCTAATTGTCATTTCATATTTTCCTTTATAAACAATATTGTTAAATAAGCTCTCTAATGTTCAAATAAGCTCATTTACCTGTCATTTACACTATTAAACTAGCTCTTCACTTAGTTAAGCTTTTATAAAGCCTAACTAAGCTTAAAAATACTCAAACTCACTCCTAAAATTACCTCAGCTTATTATGGAAGGGAAGCCAGTAATGGAAGGGCTTACAAGACCACACCAGCTTATTCTAGGATAAGCTAGAGCTTGTTTGTTGATCCCACGCCTTGATCGATTCTTTAGGTAGTAAAGTGTTTGTAACCTTGGAAGAATCCAAAATAACAAAGATTGAGACTTTGTATGTATACCAAAGTGTATGCGGAATCTACACTTTGATACTCTAGAGATGTTTATCAATGGAACAATAATAACCAAACAAACAATGAACAATGAAGTAATAACAAACTGCTTCAATATTATTAGAATAATAATACGAGTACTCTTGTAGTACTGGGGTTACAACCTTGAAGTTATATCAATCTTTCTCTAAAAGTATTCGTCTAAGTATGTAAAAGTATATTGATATCCTAAACCTAGGATCTCCTTTTATAGAATACAAGGAGTCCTTTACAAATCTAACTACCTATCTTTTAGGATCAGTTACAAACATCCTATAATTATCTCCATGCATACTTATCTCCAAGTCAGCAGCTTTGATCATTAGCAGTATTAACTCTTTCTTCTAGCAGTATTAACTAACACTAGCAGTACTAAGTATGTACTGGCAGTACTAACTCCATTAGCACTGTTAGTTATACCTTGGCAGTATTAACTCTTGAGAAGATTTATTCCTAACAATCCTCCCCTAAACTTGTGATTGTCCTTCAAATCATCAAGTTTCTTCTGAATTAAAATATTTAGTTTTTCCTTTGCTGATGATTCTTTCACACCTTTTCTTCTTATGTGACAATGAGATCTTATAAACCTTAGAGTCAAATGCCTGTAAACTCTCTGATCATCCTCCAATTTCTTTTTCAACATCTTGGAAATCATCTCTTGACTTAGAGGGTATTTCTTCTCTGTCAGCATATGTATGGCTATACCATTCTGCATCAGTAAAATGTGAATACCACAAAAATCATATAAACTCCAACTAATCACATTATATTCATGCTGACTCTTCCATAGTTCATCTTCTTCATCAGGCTCAAACAAAGTATGTAAATCTCCCCAAAGCATCAGATCATACCCTTCTGGTCTTGAAGCACTATACCTTTCCTTGACTAGTCTGTACAATTCCTCTACATCTTGTCTATCAAAGTCTTCAAGCATCTCACTCAAAACTTTATATTCTTGGATAAACTGTCAATCTCCTTGACGGACTTGATAATACATGAAAATTCTCTGTCAAAAACACAAGTCTTCCATCCACAATTGGACCCTCTGTAGATAGAGTTTCAACCTCTATAGGATCCTATTCTCTCTGGTAAGTATATCTAAAAATCCTTTTGAGTTTCTTCTTCCAGCATCTTCCTCATCTTTTGTCTCTCTCCTTAGGCTTTTTCTAGGAATATAGTTCTTTATCTTTGGCTCCGATCTTTGAAACTTCTTTTCATTTCCTTCTTGTGTTGCAACATCATCTTCATTCAATCTTTTACAGCAGACTGCAATCTTTTCAGGAGACTTCATCTTTTTTCACTTCCATGCTCTGAACTCCATAGGCTCAATATGTTTGATTTAAAATCCCAAAACCTTTTCAAAGATTGGCCTAATATCATTAGAAAGGACATTCCTTGAAGTCATAATTTCCTTTGTAAATATTTTTTTTCCCTGGATTCTTTCAAGTATTTGATCATATTTCTCCTTGCTTGAGCAACTGTCTTTGGTTTCATCTTTAGAGTATGATACCTTATGACTGAAGGATCATTCCACTCTATCTTCTTAGATGTCTTGGCCTCAGACATAGCTCTTTGCCTTTCTTCTTCATCCCACTGTCTAGCAATTTGTTCATCTCTTGCAATCTGTGCCCTTTGCTCTTCATTCATTTGTTCTTCCAGTCTAATAGCTTCAGCAAAACTTAACCTTTCTTGTTCAAGCTCCTTCTTAGACTTTTTCTTGGGCTTAGGTTCTGTCATTATTGCTTTTCCCTTGTATTTTCTTGTCCTTTTCTCTTCACTCCTTCTTGTATAAGTAACAGTTCCTCCAGCAGTACTAAGGTTTACCTCAGCAGTACTAACTATTGGAACTTCTTCACTAGCAGTATCTTTTATTGCACCACCAGTCCTAACTTCAGCACTCCCTTTCTCACTGCTTCCTTGATCTTGAATGACTTCAGTTGGAGTTACTTCTTGAATAAAAAGTTTAGTTTCAGTACTTGCTTTCTCTTGAACCTCTGAATCAGATAATTTCCTCCCCTGTTTGGAAGAATCATCTTCAATGACTTCATCATCTGAAAGAACAACCCTAGCTTTTCTCCTTGCTTTCCCAGTCTTTATTTAGGAATCTAGCTTCTTGACCCTGAGAATGAGCTTAGTATATGCAGAACTGTAGGTTTTCTTTGTCTTCTTCAAGTCATCCTCCAGAACTCCAATCCTGTCAAATAGTTTGGTAACCAAATCTGTCAATTCATTGAGTTTCAATCTACCCTCATCACTTCCATGTGAATGAACAGCATGAAGAGGTGAGTCATAGGGTGTAGGAAGATGGTGTTCTGCTCCAGGTGATGGTTATGTTGGTGATGGTTATGTGGGTGATGGTTATGTTGGTGATGGTTGTGTTGGTGAAGGTTGTGTTGGTGCAACAGTGGTATATTCAGGTGAGTGTTCAAATGAAGGTTCAGGTGAATGTGAAGGTGGAGGTGTAGGTGAAGGTAACGGTTCAGGTGAGTGGGAAGGTGAGGATGTGATTCTTGAAGGTGAAGTGGAAGGTTCAGAAACATGTAGCATAGTAGGGAATAAAGCAACTTCCTGGCCTGAATATCCCTTTGTAGGCCTCTTCATATTGTTAAATACTTTCATGCTAAGAGAGGGTACAGGATATGTTCTTGTGTGTTGTTGAAGCTGGTTTCTCTGCATATCTAGGCATAGTTGAATGAACCCAGGGTACATCAAAAACTTATGGGGGCTTGAAATATTTGACACCATATGCTAAAAAATCATCCTAGAAAAGTTATATCTCCTATTGGTAGCTAAGCATATAACAGCAGTTGCAATGTTACTACTAAACTGCTCCCAAGCAGTCTTCTTTGGGCTAATACAATGAAGAATAGAGTGGATAAGAAACCTCCATTGAGGTGAAAAAGCACCCTTTTGAAAAGTTAACTTATCTGAGTCTGTGTGATAGCCCATAAGTGCCAATTTCTCAAAAATCTTACGAGTTAGGGATAGATGAAATACCATCTATGATCATCCAACTTGAGATGTTCTCTCGGTAAAGATGCTTCTGTGATAGTCATTGAGTGACCATTCAATGGTAGCAGTAGTAATCTTGATTGTCCATCTTTAAGTAGTTAGTAACTTCAGCAGACCTCCAAAATTGTTTGATAAATGAGACACAAACATCTGGCTTTTTTGTAAGTGCATAGCAAATGTGACTTCGAGTTAGGAAATCAATGACTTGATGAAACCCTTCACTTCCTGTAGATTTCTCTAAAAACGCGACCATGTTGTGCTTGTCACAAAATTCCAAATTTGCCATGAATTAAATAGTTGTGAGTAATGGGTGGGATATGAGATCGTGTATGTATGTATGATGGCTGGAGATAAGTTTATTGATATTTATATAGAGGTAAACGTAGAGATATAGTTTCCACCGACTTAAGAAATTGAGTTTATCCGTGATTTACACAAACATATATATTTATAATGATCACGAAAGTCTTATTAACAAACCCCTATTGCTTAGGTATTTGCGCGGAAAAAATATCTCAAACGGCTATATTAATTTAATGGAAAAATCTGTTAGGGCCAAACAGTTACTACCGGTCTCATTCCTGAGCTGTACAAAATTTGGTCTAGCTAGTACTAAAATAATCCTAGCAATATTAACTTTCTCACCAAATGGCAGTACAAACTCCAAACTTTTGTATCTTAGAATCACACCTATCTCTCTTTCTGTTTTTAAGCTCACATTTAATCTCTCAATTCTTTTTAAACTCACTTTGCATCTTGTCTTTTTTCTCACAGCTCTTTTTTTTTGTTTTTAAGCTCACCAATTCTCTCTATTCTTTTGACTCACATATTCACACAAAATGTAGTTTTTGGCAAACTACCAGCCATAAACGGATTTGAGGAGTCTTTACCAATAGCCGTTTGCTTTGGACTAGCCAATGCTTCATTGTTCTATAAAACATGGTGCATGATTATCCTATAGTTTTGAGTAAATATCACTATCAATGGATTTAGAAGTCTTTACCCCAATAGCCGTTTGCTTTGGATTCGCCACATGCTTCATTGTAAAAACATGGTGCATTGATAACCATATAGTTTTAAGTAAACTATCAACTATCACAGATTTGAGAAGTCTTTACTGTGCCACGTTTTGCTTGGGACTTTGTCATTCGTGTGCGTCTATTAGACATGGTGAACTGATGGACCATTTGTTTGTGTGGTGTTACAACCAACACGTCAAGAACAACCAATTCTTCCCCTAAATAATTTACATCATGGAGTAACCAATTCACACTTATTGTTTATCCTAGAAAAGTTAGCTTCTTTAAACCAGAAAAATATAATTCTAACCTTTTTTCCTGTTTAGAGTTTTGAGTGTGAGCAAGTTACTAACTATAAAGTAACAGTTTTATCAAACTGTTTTAAATATACTTGCCAGTACTAATTATAAACTTGCTGTATTAATTGACAAAGACTTTACATACTAACCATTTATCAACTTTACAAAAAACAAGCAAGTGAATTTGGGCTTAGGGATTGAGCATACCAAATACTGGACAAAGTATTGAACATCTACCAGCATCAAAACCTTTTGTAAGAAGATCTGCTACATTACGTTGAGTGTCAATTTTAGCCATTTGAATCAACTTTTTAGCATTGCAATCTCTTATAAAATGATGCCTAATCTCTATATGTTTTGTTTTAGAATGTTGAACAGGATTTTCAATTATGCAGATAGTACTAGTATTGTCAATGTAAATAACAGTATCCATGAAATTGTACCCATAATCCAGCAGTTGGTTTTGTATCTAGAGAACCTGTCCACAGCAACTTGCAGCAGCCACATATTCAGCTTCAGTTGTAGAAGTGGCAACTACAGTTTGCTTCATTGCATTGCGAATAAAATATCCTATTCCTATAAACTGGAACAACCTCAGTGGGTTGACTTCCTATCAAGTGTAGCTCCAGCATAGTTACTGTTAGTATAAGCAATTAATTCCAATGGAGAATCCTTAGAATACCAAAGACCTAGAGATGGTTTGCCTTTAAGGTATCTAAAGATTCTTTTGACAGCTAAGAGATGGGATGTCTTTGGAGAAACCTGAAACCTTGCACATGCACATACTGCAAACATGATATCTGGTCTGGATGCTGTAAGGTACATCAAAGATCCTATCATAGATCTATAAAGATGTTCATCAACATCAGCAGCATCTCCATCTTGAACCAAAGGCTTTTCCAAATCTATGGGAGTAGAGGCAGACTTCACATTTGAGTAGTTGAACTTTCTCAAAATCTCATGGACATATTTATCTTGACTGATAAAAATGCATTTCTTTTTCTGTTGGACCTGTAATCCCAAAAAGAAGGTAAATTTTCCCATAGAACTCATCTGAAACTTATCCTTCATAAGCTTCTCAAACTCATCACATAACTCCTTCTTTGTAGATCCAAAGATAATGTCATCCACATAGATTTGAACAAGCAAGATATGTCCCTTTTGTCTTTTGATGAACAAGGTTTGGTCAATCTTTCCTCTTTGAAATCCATTGCTCAAAAGATAAGTGGCCAAAGTGTCATACCAAGCTCTTGGTGCTTGATGGAGTCCATATAGTGCTTTCACTAATTATAGACATTTATCAGGGTGGGCTAAGGGATCTTTCAAAGCCTGGAGGTTGACATACATATACCTCCTCTTCAATATGACCATACAGGAAGGCACTTTTGACATCCATTTGGTAGACCATAAAACCCATATAAGAAGCATAAGCCAGGAATATTCTTATTGCCTCAATTCTAGCCACAGGTGCAAAGACTTCATCATAGTCTATGCCCTCTTCTTGAGTATGTCCTTGAGCAACAAGTCTTGCTTTGTTTCTGATGACAATCCCCCTTTCATCTTTCTTGTTTCTGTAGACCCACTTTGTACCCATTTCTCTATGACCTTTAGGTAAATCTACAAGAATCCATACCTTTTGCAGTTTGAAATGTAGGAGTTCCTCCTGCATTGCTTCTACCCATGCAGGATCAATAAGAGCTTTAGAAACTCTTTTTGTTTTTCTGAGAAGGAAAACAAGCAAAAAGACAATGTATGAAGTGTCCTGGTGAGTCTGTCCTTATATATAGCACTAAGAAATCCTAGTTAGAGTAAGAAGTTTTCATCCTTCTTGTTTGAACAGATGACTGCACATCATCAATCACATGCTCAATTGGGTGATCTTTGTGAATTCTTGTGTGAGGAGTGGTAGGAACTACATAAGATGGTGGAATGTTCCCTAATTTAATTTCTTGATTCTCCACTGGTGTTTCTTCAGATGTAGGACTTGGTCCCACCAAGTTTAAGGACAGTAGGCAGTATTAACTTCAGGACAACAATACTGACTTCTCTAACTACCAGTATTAATTATGGACACCCTACCTGTCCGGCGTATCTAACTTGTATCAGCAGTACCATTATTCTGAAGATGTTTCTCTTATGGTATTTTTAAACATTAATCTCTCATGTCTACCCATTTTGATCTTGTATTTGAGCATCAGCAATAGATCTGGGTGAAGCATCATCAAATGTATATGAGCATCCTTTCCCAAATTGGCATTACAATTATTCTTGTACTTATCTTGAACTTGTTGAAGGAAGAGGGTTTACTAGACTCAGGAAACTCTTGTATTCCGCAAATCTTAGAAAAAGGTACCTGCCAAACCATTGGTTACATAATTCATTGAATGGTGAGAGAAATCAGGTTCAAACAGCCACTTTTGGACCATTTCACTTCTATCATAGGCCTTATTCTCTAAGAACCCAATATGCAAGTTTTCCTGAACTTTTCTGGTTCTAATATTGTATACCCTAAAAGCTTTGCTACTTAAGGAATATCCAACAAAGAAACCTTATCACTTTTTCCATCAAACTTGCCCAACTTATCTAAGGTATTGAGAATAATATCCTGACATCCATGGTTTCATGATAGCCTTTTCATAAATCCTATAGCTGGTTTAAAACCTCTAAAGAGTTCATAAGGAGTCTTGTTATGAGGCTTAACTATTAAGACCCTAGCAAGCAGTAGAAACTGCTTCTGCCCAAAATGTTGTAGGTAACTTAGAGTCAGCTAACATTGTTCTAGCAGCCTCAATGAGTGTCCTATTCTTCCTTTCAGCTACACCATTTTGCTGAGGTGTCCTAGCTACACTATATTCTCTTTTAATACCTTTTTCCCTACAGAAATCATCCATCACTTTGTTTTTAAACTCTGTCCCATTATCACTTCTGATTATCTTTACTTTCTTATCCACTAGGTTTTCTACCTCTTTGATAAAATTCTTAAGGATCTCACTTGTTTCATCCTTAGTTGTTAAAAAGAAAACCCATGAAAATCTACTATAATCATCAGTGACTACTAAGCAGTACTTTTTATGCATTAGACTACTAACAAAAGTTGGACCAAAGAGATCCATATGCAGCATAAACAATGGCTTAGTAATGGGATTAAAGGCCTTGGTCTTACAAGAGGCTCTGTGTTGCTTGCCTTTAAGACAGGCAACACAAGTTTGGTCATTCTCAAATCTTTTTAAAGGTAAATCTCTTACAAGATTTTCTTTGACAAGTTTATTAATATTCTTAAAATTTATATGACCAAGCCTTCTATGCCATAGCATTGATTCTTTAGTGTAGCCTTTGCAACTAGACAAGTTAAACCATCTTTAGGAACTATGTTTTTCATATCAAAACTGTACATGTTGTCATGTCTTGGAATTTTAAGAAGTATCTAACTTTCATCAGGCAACTTAAAATCAGGAGATAGGACAAGACATTCAGACTCAGTAAAATGAACATAGTTCTTTTTGTCACACATTTGTGAGACACTAAAAAGGTTGAACTTTAACTCTTTGACAAAGTATACATCATCAAAATCAAGATTATCAGTTTTAAGGGTACCTTTGCCAGTAATTCTGCCTCCATAGGCTCCTCCACCAAAAGTAACATAACCTCCATCGAAGTCTTTGAAATCTAAAAGATGGGCTATGTTTCCTGTCATGTGCCTTGAGCATCCACTATCAACAAAGCCTTTATCATTTAGTTGTGAATTGCTCTATACAAAAACTTATGAAGTTAGTTTTCTTTGGGGACCCAAGCTATTACTGACTTGGATCTGCCTTGTGCATCAATGTAATTATATTTATTGAAAACTAGTGATGCACCATTAGGTTTGATGGGTCTTTAAACCCAACATGCTGAGGGCTTGAAAGCATTAAACCCCCTTGCCCTGACAGTATTAACAGATGATCTAAAAGGTCTACCAGTATTAAACCTTTGATTTACACTCCTATTTGTTAATGCTGTTCTCTTATAAAAGGGCCTGTGAATAGTTGATTGTGCTTGATTTTGAAAATGTGTCCTTGGTCTAGCACAATGAATTGTTGATTTGTGGTGAGCAGTATAAGAAGGCCTAACAGTATTAAAAGACCTAGCAATACTAAAAGGTCTACCAGTGTTAACAGACCTAACAGTATTAACATGTCTTGCAGTATTAACAGTTTTTAGGCCAGTCTTCATTAAGACTGCTCTTGGAGCCATATTTTTGGGACAGTTGTATTGAATGTGATCAAAACTTCCACAGTTAAAACATGCCTTATTATTAAACACAAAGATACATCCTAACTGATTGTCTACCTTAAGTGGAGACTTAACTGAACTAGTTTTAGTAGTAGTCTTTTGTTGTTGCTTTAAAGAGTCATCAGTATTCTCCTTAGAATTATCTGACTCTTTATCACAACCAGTGGTAGGCTTTAAACTAGAATCCCTAGGACCATACTTATTTACCTCAGGTTCTTTGAATTCTTCAAGACCTGAATAAGATAAGTCTAAAGGTGTTGGTCTATTAAGAATTAAAGGATGAGGTGAGGGGACAGCATTATAACCAAAACCCTTTTTACTCTTGTCAGTTATCTGACTTGCTAACAACTGATCTAAGTCTTTTGTTGATTTTTCAAATTTAGCAATCTTAAACTCAAACCCCTCCTTTTCTAGTTTAACTTTTTCAAGTTCTTCCCTAAGAAGTCCCATCTGATATTCTTTGTTGCCTACACTTCTTTTAAGTAAAGCAATTTCCTTAGAAAAAAGAACTTCATGTTCTACTTGTCCTTTTAAAATTGATAAACCTCTTTTGTATGTAGCTGCTTTAAAACCAGTATCATCTAATTTAACAAGCAAATCATCATACTGTTTCTTTAGAGCTTCATAATTTTTTAGACAAGATTTAGAACAAGATTTATCATTTGTTGCCTCAGATTCTAAGAATGCCATGAGAGCCATGTATGCCTGAATTTATTCCTAATCAAATCCAGCACCATCTATAGCACACATTGCCTTTTCAGAAGCATCTTCAATCTTTACTGCCTTTGATGAGCTACCTT